>CM074718.1:258346458-258586035 GCA_037306005.1 Rhinophrynus dorsalis
AAGAATATTATCTAGATAATATTATCTATTATCCAGAATGAAGCCTGATTGATCTGACCCAACAAGAGAAGGTAAAAGCGCCTGGAGCCTGCAAGCTATGATCTTAGAAAAGAGCTTAAGATCTGTATTCAGGAGTGAGATCGGCCTGTAACTGCTACATAATGTATGGTCTTTACCTGGCTTAGGGATGACTGTAATATGTGCTTCTAGAGAAGAAGTTTGCCAGGATGTACCTGTGATAATGAAGGTGAAGGGCAGCTCCAGGTGAGGGAGCAAGGTATCGAAAAAGCATTTGTAGTATCAGGTTGTCAGACCATCCGGGTCTGGGCTTTTCCTAGTTGTTGTGGATTTTAGAGCAAGACAAATTTCTGTCAGTGTAATAGGAGAGTCAAGAGAGGCAGCGTCTGTGGAGACAAAGCCGGTAAATCAGTTTTAGACAAAAATTAATCAATGAGTGCGGAAGGGGTAGGGCCTTCTGTAGTAGTGGAATGTGTGTTGTATAAGGAGGAATAGAAATCCCGAAAAGCATCAGATATCTGCTCATAGGAATGAATAAGCTGAGACAGTCCCAATTTAATAGAATGGATGTGGGATAAGGCTCTGTCTCTGCATACCAGGTTAGCTAAAGTCTTCCCACATTTATTGCCAGATAGGTACCTCTGGTATTTAAACCACATGTGAGACTTCAGGGTTTGTGAATGGAGATGGGCAGAGAGATCATTCCATAAAGATGTCAGTCTACGAAGTATAGAGGGCAACATAGATTGTTTATGTAAAGCTTCCAGATGGTATATAGACTTCTGAAGTAGGTCCAATTCTTTCCGTTGTTGCTTTTTATGCCAGATATTTGCAGAGATAAGAGATCCTCGTATATAACATTTATGGGCCTCCCATATTGCAGTCTGCGATATGTCTGGTGTGAGATTAGAAAAACAAGTCCATATCGGCAGTAAGTTTAGTAACTAAAGAAGCATCAGAAAGCAGAGCATCGTTAAGCCGCCAAGTTCGAATGGAATGACAAGCAGGGGACAGCGAAATAGTTAGAGAAACAGGAGCATTGTCTGAAAGAGTGATGTTCTCCACTTGTGCATCGCGAACCACAGATAGTTTTGCCTGACTTAGAAAGATATAATCAAGACGAGAGTAAGAAGAGTGGGGATGTGAAAAAAAGAGTAGTCACGAGATATAGGATTGAGAGAGCGCCAGACGTCAATTGTCAAGAGATCACAAAGAAGTCGGGCAATTTTAGGGCCCACATAGTAGGAAGAAGAGATTTTTTTTGCTGGAAAAATCAAGGGAATGGGTCAAGCACACATTAAAATCACCTCCAATGATTAAGTACCCCTCAGCAAATTCTCTGAGATGAGATAAAGTGGACCAGAAGAAACTCAGTAGTGAAGAGTTGGGAGCGTATATGTTTGCCAGGGTATACGTCTCATGAGCTATACAACCCTTAAGGAAGAGATAGCAACCGTCAGAATCACTTCCAGTGAGGTCCAGGGGACTCTCCGACCAATAAGAGTGGCGACCCTTCTTTTTTTCTCGGAGGAAGAAGCATACCAGGCGTTAGGAAATTGTTTGGTAGTAAACTTAGGGTGGTGAGAGTGGGTGCAATGAGTTTCCTGTGGAAACACAACATCAGACTGGAGGCGCATAAGCTCCCTGGATATCATGGAACGTTTCTGGGGGCTACTGAAACCATTTAAATTATATGAAGTACATTTTAGAGCATTAGACATTATACGTGACAAGTATAATCGTCAGTGCAACTGAAATTGTAGGGGGGGAATGGATATAGAAAGGATGGCTGAGTGAGGGGAAGTTCGGGCCAGATGACCTCACAGGCAAACAGATCCCCTAAATAGAGGCCATCAATACAGGCCACCACCTTCTACTTGACCTCCGGAGCCAGACACCAGATGGAATGCGCTCTCCCGCGTCCAAGCGCTCCCCGCCCATATCCACCAATGAGGAGTGAACCAGGGCGGTGCGCGAATCAACACCCAAGAGCGACACCCCCAGTCCTGCGTTGCCTGTCCGTCCACCCCAGGTGGGGGAGGTTGAGAGGCAACCCCGGATCGCCCAGTATGTAATAAAATACATTTCCCACAACTAGGAAGCGTGGTAAGAATGGTGAGCCCTCCAAAATGGGAATAAGTATTGCAAACAGAATGTTACAACAGGTATGAGAGTTTCCACCACGACATACCCAGCAGAGATAGAACCTCCACTTGGAACGACATAGCCGAAATCTGTCATACAACCAATAACATCAAATATATATATGGATATACTAGGGTCCCTCTGACGCGTAGCCTGGGAACCCAGGGAACAACATCTATATAATACGAAAGCCTTGAGGCAGAATATCAATAAGCGGAGCCAATTCACTGAAGTTACAAAATGAGTAGCTAAGCATATGTATATGTCTTGTTGTTAAAGATAACACCTATTAATGACTATAATAGAATAGCTCTAAAATTAATATTTAACACAAGGCTCAAGATATGTGTAGAAGAAAGCTCAAATTATGAATATGGTGAGCCATATATAATATTCAAATACTCAATATAGGTATTTCCCTATGTGATGAGGAATGGGAGAGGCAGAGGGAGACATGGGATCAGGGAGAGACGTCTCTAGGAGTAACTCAGATAGACTATTATCGAATAAGCCAGTAAGTCAAATAAAGCAAATGCAAACATTTGCGATTTGACACAAAAACTTTAAACCTGTTAATGTTCAAGTAGTAATCCTGGGCACCTTTGAGGCCTTACGGCGTCGAGCAGGATTGCACAAGAGGTGATGGGGACACCCAGAGTCTAAGTTTCTTAAGGAGTCTTCAACTGGAAACAGGAAAGGATACTTGAGAACAGTTGTCCCAAATACAACACTATGTCAAATAACCAGGGGGATCGTGTCTGAATGCGAGGTATCTGGAAAGTCTCTCCTCTTCTTCCACTTTGGGGAAACTGGCACTAGGTGCCATCTCAACTGCTGTTTTTTCTCAAGTGGTGGAAACAGAGGCTTGTCAGGGGATGGAGCAGGCATTGGGTGGAGAGGGATGTTAAGAGAGGTGCAAAATTCTTGTATGCCCATGACTACTTGCAGAGTAGTGGAAAGGTTGTTGTGATGAGCATAGAGACTGAAAGGGAAACCCCATTTGTACATTATCCCCAGAGATTGAAGGTGTCAGGTAAGGGGTTTCAGCTGCCTCCACAGATATAGGGTATGAGGCGAGATATCTTGCAATACTTGCACATCCACTCCTGCGTAGTGAATAGAGGGTTGGTTTCTGCAAGCTTGTATGATAGCATCCTTGTCGCGATAATAATGCAAGCAACAGATTATGTCTCGTGGAACATCATTAGGGCCACGGGGTTTGAGCATTCTGTGTGCTCAATCCAAGAGAATACTGGTTGGTTCAGATTTGTTGAGGGCAAAAAAAAGGACTGAAAGAAAGCCTGTAAGTCCTTCTGCGGCATGGATTCTGGGACATTCTTGAGTCGTATGTTGTTCCTGTTGTCGAGATCATCCATGAGATATTATAACGCTGTGATCAGTTCTTGCTGCAATATCAGTGTTTGTTCAGTGTTAGAATATGCTTCCGATAATTCTGCGTTTGCCTCTTCTACTGCATCCAGCCGTGTAGATACCGCCTGAAGGTCCTGGAGTAGATCAGAAACCGTGGCCTGTAGAGAGGATTTGATATCGCTCGCTATCAATTTGAGGTCGTCCTTAGTGGATAAAGTACCTAAGATGTCAAAAGAGATGGGTGGATGGGTCTCCATATCCACGTTAGGTAAGACTGCCAATTGCTGCACAGAAGGAACAGTAGCAAGTGAGGGCGTACTAGCAGATAAGACGTTATGGCAGCTCTGTGGCTGTAAAAAAGTGCCAGTAGATGACAGAGGCAAGACCCCAAATGTGAGTTTTTTCTTTATCCGATTAGGCATGGGGGAGTACAGATGACTCCCTGTAAGCTACCTACTAAGCTGCAGGTAAAGGATAAACTGCTGTAAAAGTATAGTTGGTGCGGGAGCTCTTCTCTCACGTGTCCGACTCCACTGGCAGTTGGGAACACCCCCCTGAGATTGTCTCTCATCTTTAATTATGTCCCAGGTACTCAGGTTATCAACTTCAGAAGAATGAAGGAATAAGTCAACTTTCCTGGGACTAGAACCTGTCTGAACAGGTTCTACAGTTGCCGCATTAACCAGCTGAGCTATAGCACAGGCTCACTTTGCCCAGCTATAAGTTATATCCTGTGATCATTACTCTGTGCTTCCCAATCATTACCCTCAGTGTCATGCCTGGTTCCCTTATTGACTCCTTCAGTATCAACTACTATTGTTCTCCAGATTGTTGTTAGCTGTGCAGCATTGCCCCTCCCCAACTCTGCTCTCTAGCTTTGTTGTTGCCTGGTACCATGCTCTTCCTAGTAGTGGTGAGCAGCAGTTGCATTGTTGCTTATCTTGTGTATTAACCCTGTGATTGACTTGCTAGACAGCCACAGCTTTGTCTAAAATTGTCTGACTTCTCATTTGCCTGCCACCTGTCTCCAGCCTTTGTCTGTCTATAGTATCCAGTGCTCCTTCACACAAGCTATATAATGCAATTCTATTGCACCATATGTCTGACTGTGACCAGTGTCTTACCAGGCACACAAGTTCCCAATTAATGCAGACTAGGATCTGTACCCCAGGTCCATTGGTCTGTATTACATCCTAACCTTTGCCCTGCAGGTCCAGTATCCTTTCAGGCATAGTCAGCCATGACAACAATGAAATGCTCTTATGAGAAAATCACTATAACCAGAATAGAGTGAAATGCCTTTCTCTGAGTACATACGTATTCAGCATAGTGATAATATACAATTTTCACAAGTTTCAAGTACAAATAAAAAAAAATCTTTAAAGGGGAACTAAAAACTGTGGTCACTTTTTTAATATGTTAGAGGAGTTTCTCTTAGGAGGAGAACTGTTATTTTTTTTAATCTTGAAAACCTCACATATTAAATATTTAAATCTCCTGTGTCCTATATCCTCTGGTTGACTCCATTTCAACTCTCAGTTCCTAAAAGCATCTAAACCAGTGAAGCCACAGACTGAATTTCAGAATGCCGTATTGCTGATATTTGTGCGCTTTTATCGTAGTTGAACCTAAATCTGTAAAATATTTCACTGTCAGTAGTACAATTAGGATAGACTGACCCCTTACACATGTCTTTGCCTCTATTTCTTTGAAAACTTGGATAAATATTTAAATAAGATTAAAAAAAAACATGTTATTGCAGTTAATGATCCTAAGAGGCATTCTCTGGTAGTGAAAGAGTAAATGCTGAATGCAAATGTATGTGGTTGTTCTGGAACACAGTGTTGAGGAAGTTGTCCTTCCACAGCCTTCATACTTTTTGATTGGTCAGGTTGTTGCTAGGGAAAGCTCCATTCTGGTTGGCTGTGGTTATTTTAATCTTCACCCCCTCCTTCCTTACAACATTACTGAGAAAGAGAACTAAATGTCTCCTCTTATAGTATGAGATAAAGAGGCTGAGTCCTGTACCCACTTTCTCTGCTTCTTAACATATACCTCAAGACAAAGCATATAAACTTAGAAATGATTTGGGTGGCAAAGCACAACGATCACTAAGTTATGTTACTCTTTCACTATTATTATGAAATCAAGGCCTGTACAGAATATTAGCCAGATTAATCAACTTCATGTTTTAATAAAGGGATCAAAGGAACCATACCTGCCAACTTTGCCAGGTTTTCAGGATCAGTTCCTGGCTTTGGGTCCCTGTCCCTGGATCCTGCTATCCCTATTTTTGTTCTCTGCTTTAAAATGTTAACACCTTACTTACATGTGCCCATCATGATAAAGTTAATAGTTTGGGCTCGATTTAAAGGCAACCGTTAAACCAGCCGCTAAGTGAAAAAGGCACATCGCTCGCAAATAATACAGGAGTTACGGCAGATTCAATAGCTACTCTACAAGAATAGCTATCGAGCGTAGGCACACAAAAAACACGTAACACAAAACCCGTTGTCGCTCATGTTAATGCACAACGGGCGGACAAATCACACGATAACTGAGCTCCAAACAACATGTAACATAACGGCTGCCGTTGTCAAGCAACCATGATTGATGCCAAAACAAATTCAAACACACATCCAATCCCAAAGCCCCAATGTATCAAATAACTTCAAATACACCTATATATACCCAAAAATAACCGCCACACACTGTCTGTTATCGAGTTCTTCAGAGCCAGATATCAGGACCCAGGAGCGGAGGATAGTCATTAGAGAGAGGGAGACAGGAGCGTTCATTGGAGGTAGAGGAGGTTTGGAGTTTGGAGAGAGGAGAGCATTGCACAGAATACGACACATAGCACACCTTTGCACATATTACATACACACATACAAACACATACACATACATACACATAGTCCTTTTATTTTATAACACCTTACACATTTTACTTTTTATTTTGACAGTGTGAATCTGGGAGTGAAAGTGTGTGACAGAGAGTGACTGGATCGAGTGTGTCTGTGAGGGCCTGTGGGAGTGCCTGGGTGTGACTGGGTGAGTGATGGCAAGGAGAGGAGGACAGGAGAGAGGGATGGGGAGAGTAGTGGAGGAGGAAGAAGCTCAGGAGGGGATCCCTCAGCAGAGCAGGGGTGGGAGAGGGAGATCCGCAGGGCGGAGGGGGACCAGGCCCACAAGAGCAGGAACACGCAGGACAGGGACAGAACCTGCAGTGGGACAAGGGGTAGTTCCTGGGGAGCACCCCACACAGGCAGGGTCAGACCAGGCAGGGCACTCCGGCTCTGAATCCTCCCATGCCGGAGCTGATGAGGGCAGGATCAGGGATCCCAGATATAGTGAGGAAGAGAACACGGCTCTTGTGGAAGCTGTCCTGGAGAGGCAGAGTGTTCTCCACCCGACGGCAAAGGTCCCTGGCCTGGCAGTGCGGAGGAAGGCAGCCTGGAATCAGATCTGCAGCCGGGTGAACGCGGTGGCAACATGCAGACGGGACGTGGAGTCTGTGAAGAAGAGATGGGGCGACTGCCGGAGGGTGGTCAAGAACAAGATGTCTGACATGGCCAAGCAAGCCCGAGGCACCGGAGGTGGCCCATCTGTGCCCATCACATTCTGCGGCTGGGAGGAGATGGTGCGGCAGAACATGTCCCCGACCATGATCGAGGGGGTCGTGGGAGGAACTGACACTGGGGATGAGAGGAGCCTCCACACTACCGGTAAGTGCAACACTACAGAACAACACACTACAGCAACCAACACCAGCTGCACACACACTCACACCTCAACACATGGCCAATCCATCACTCAGCCATACAACTGCACCAACACAGCACCATGAGGGTTAAAAAAAGGACACAACACCTGGACAAATGGCAACGTCCAACTTGGGACAAACCTGTCAAAGTCCTACTTCAACCCTCCTGTCGCTGTGCTCATTACACACAATACACAAACCTTCATTTTCAAATTGTCGACTGTCATAGATCATCACTGTTCACACACAATGTCACCCATGTCCCCACCCCCACCCTAACCCCTTGAGTGCTAGAGGGATCATCAATGCATCGATCAACAATGCATTGGCAACCCCTCTGGGACTCAAGGGGTTAACCTGACAACAAACAAGTCAATAGGACAACGATCACATGCCACACAGGGGACATTCACTAAGCGGTGACAAACAGATGGTGGACACAAAGTAACCCTCACACACCCTCACTTCACCAGTACCAGTGTTAGTCCATGGAGAATATGCCAAAACAAGAATCAAGTTCATAGGGTCCCATTGTACAGACTCCATGGAAAACACTGGAAATGGGGAAAGGAGATCACTGGAGAAGTCACCATCATGTTCATTTCATCAGTTCAACATCACCGCTTACTGAATCACAAAAGGGGGCATCAGATCACACATCACAGTGTCACACAGAATAAATGCTCGTAGGTGCAACACACAGGCCGAAAACTATTTTACAGAATTCAAGCTGGAAAAAGTAGGCATTGGTGTTGTGGCTGCAATCATTTACTCTGACTTGAAATGACATATCCCATATCTGATTCCCACATAGATCCACAGG
This sequence comes from Rhinophrynus dorsalis, assembly GCA_037306005.1. Taxonomy (NCBI): domain Eukaryota; kingdom Metazoa; phylum Chordata; class Amphibia; order Anura; family Rhinophrynidae; genus Rhinophrynus; species Rhinophrynus dorsalis. The sequence continues at coordinate 258,354,582 of CM074718.1, forward strand.
GGTGCTGATGCCATGGATCGATGGTACACCAGCATCGCTATGCAGGATACATATGGGAAACAAATAGCAAACATTGTACCTTGGTCACCAACAGGCCATAACTGATGGATATCTAGGACTGAGTACGGTTGCCTCACACAGAAGGATGGATGGGCTCATACACAGACAAAAAAACAGGCCTCAATCAAAGATATCCCTCACTACTGGCTGGATTGTTGCCCTTAGGATTCAAATGTTACTAAATATGTTCCAACATGATGTGAACACAGAGATCACTTCACTGGATGTGATTGCCTTACTGGCCAGATATGTGCACCCATCACATATCAACCTACATTGCTACCATCCAAATACACATACATAGTATATCACACCCTACGTAGATGGGATATACGAGGTATGTTCATATCCATCATATCAATACAATGTCTTGTTGGATGGGTGCACATATATAGCCAGTAAGGCAATCACACCTAATGAAATGCTCTCTGGCATCACATCTTGGAAGGATATTACTCCATCCATATGAAGGGTACATATCCACATACATATATCACCATTTCTACTTGTGTGTCACTGTAATGGGATAGCAATGGGTAATGTCATCATGATGTCATATCATTGCCATCGTTAACAGATGTGTCTTGATCTAAGTCCCATCCCTCCAACACTCATGGTTATACAGATATTGCTCCATGTGACAGGTGAAGATATCCATCATTTGACCACACGGAGGCTCTTCAGCAGAGCCAAAGTCACAACATATAGAGAGAAATACCTCTTTGGAATGGTCCACAGAGTGTGCTTGTAAATCATGCACACCCTGTACACCATTCCAATTAAGTATTGTTCTCTAAATGGGTTGATTTTGTCTCTGCTGAAAATCCCTCGTGTGGACAAATGACTGAAATCTACATCCGTCACATAGAGCATTATCTGAACAACCATGAGGGTAGGAGGGATAGGACTAACAGAGAACAACATCTGTTCCCACAATGTCTACAATCTGACATCAAGGTGGACTTAACCTTTGCCACCCCCCTGGAGGGATAGCCATCCCTACAAGTTGTGAAGACAAATATATGTTGTTGGATCCCCCCCCCCCCCCCCGAGTTAAACAATGGTATTCGTACTGCTGAAAGGTGTGTTGATGCAAAAGGTATCACAGCTCAGACATGGATATGTCAGGGGCAATATCCCAGTGGCCTGATATTGTACAGTGGTGCTGTTACTACACAATCATATGGACAGCTCTGGTACAGGGACCAGATATCTACATGGGAGGGTGTAGCAACAGCCCCACTGTACTATTTCTGGACACTGTGATATTGCACCTCAAAATGAAACCTTCACCCGTAATAACTCAAACAACACCTTTCAGCAGTGGGAGTACCCTTGTTTACCCAGGGGGATTAACACAAACACATATATTTTTCTTCCCCACATATCAAAGTAGAATTGTCTCCACAAACATATGGCTAAGGTCACTAATCACAACATCTTCTTCCTCCACACAGCTTACGGCCGTCAAGCCCAGCAGGAGACAGTGGAGGAGGCTATGTCACCCCCCAGTGAGGAGGACACAGAGGAGGGGACCAGCCGGTGGTCACCTTACCCACCATCACCATCCCCTCCAACACAGGCTGCATCACCACCTACTGCACCACCCCAGGCTGCACCACCCCTTCCAGCTGCACCACCACAGGCTGCACCACCCTTTCCAGCTGCACCACCACAGGCTGCACCACCCCTTCCAGCTGCACCACCACAGGCTGCACCACCCTTTCCAGCTGCACCACCACAGGCTGCACCACCCCTTCCAGCTGCACCACCACAGGCTGCACCACCCTTTCCAGCTGCACCTCCCCAGTACAGTGGCTGGATGCCACAGGAGGAGAGGTGGACACATCCATCCACCTCCACCAGCTACTACCCTCCATCAGCAGCACCACCACCGCCAGGGAGGCAATGGCTGCCAGGGACAGTGGCCAACACCCAATATGGGCCATATGCCTCCCAGATCAACCCACCCTCCTGGATGGCTCCACAGCATGCCCCAAGGTATGATCCAAGGTGGGGTCCCACCACCTATCAGTGGCCACCATATGACCCTTGGCCACTGGACTACACACACCTGGGCCTGATTGGTGAGCCCCAGCGCCCCCTACCCAGGGACATATTCACACCTCCACCAGCACACACATCTCTGGGCAGCTCTGCATCACTTGATGTGGTGGGCATATGCCCATCATCTGCACCAGCCACTCCAACAGCAGCCACAGCACCCTCAGCAGCAGCAGAGGATACAGCACCTCCAGCAGCAGAGGAAACAGCACCTCCAGCAGCAGAGGAAACAGCACCTCCAGCAGAGGAGGAAACAGCACCTCCAGCAGAGGAGGAAACAGCACCCTCAGCAGCAGAGGAGGAAACAGCACCCTCAGCAGCAGAGGAAGAAACAGCACCCTCAGCAGCAGAGGAAGAAACAGCACCCTCAGCAGCAGAGGAAGAAACAGCAGCACCAGGGACACCGGGCACATCCACCTCCAGCACCGCACGCCTCACAGGGATGGAGGCGGAGTGTATGGCCCTTCAGAGGAGACTACTCCGGTCGAGCAGGAGTACTGACAGCAATATCACCAGGAGCAGGAGGCAATCCAGGAGGAACATTGTCCAATTGGAGAGCAGGATCCAAGGTTTGGAGTCGGAGGTGTCCAGGGGGAATACACTACTCCAGCAGCTCAGGACTGGTGTGATGGACATGTTAACACAGGTCCTTGTGGAGCTGAGGGAGATAAACCGCAGGGAGAACCTGAGGATGGAGAGGGAGAACTTGCGTTCCACTGAGGGGTCTACTGCAACCACCACCCCCTCTAGTGTTACCCCTGAAGCAACACCTAGGGGGCAGAGGGTTACCAGGAGATCCACAAGGGCATCCACCTCTGGCACCCAGGCTAAGGCCCCCCACCCAAAGAAGAAAAAATGAAAGGCCCAACCTGTTAAGTTTCCCCTCAATAAAGAAAACATTTTTTTTTTAATTCCAGTCTGATCTGTTGTGTCTTCAGTTATGGATTGGGTGGCAGGGTTGTCTCCAATGCATTGCCATACAATGCAGTGAACACAACCTCTGCCTATGTGAAATGTTAGTGGGATGCTACAACATGGGTTCACACACACACCGTTGTACAAATTCAACTTGTAATACATCCCTGGAGCCATATTACACCACTGTGTTATATGGCGGTGTTGTGTGTTGAATTTGAACAACAAAACATACCCCTTAGCACAACAAATTGTACAACACTGAACATTTGTCTACATCATGTGCTGTGTTTAACCCTTTGAGTGCCAGAGTGGTAGACAACGCATTGTCAAGAAATGCGTTGGGGACCACTCTTGCACTCAGTGGGTTAATGGGATAACCAGACAAACAGCTCTGTGATTTAGCAGGGACATTATAAGCAGGATAGATAAATGGGACATGTATCCATGTTGTCTTGGATTCACACACTCATTGTGCAACTGACTTACTGAAGAAGCCAATGTTTTTAACCTAGGATTTCAACGTGTAGCACACACATTGATATCCTGGGCTGAGCATTGGGGTCTCCTGTAAGTTGAGTTGCTGTTTCCCTAAGGGTGTAACAGACTTCACCAGTGATAACACATGTCCACTTAGTCTGGTTGTTCGTTAGCCCATGTACTGAGATATGTCAAAGTGGAGCAAAATCTCCGAACATGGATTATACTGAGCAATACAGATACTGTGGACAGGTATTCACTGTGGAAGTATGTCCCCTGTATCACCTCTTCATCACTCCCACAACACATTGGTGCATCACTGCCACCATCATCTGTTTGCATGGATACATCACAGAGTCCAGTCACTGGCAAACAAGTGGTGGACTCCTGTGATGTGGGTGTTGCCTTTCCATGTATGGGGCATACTCTACCCTGGGTGTGGTAACACATTGACATATGTGTTCTCAAATATATCCTCCTACAGACACAGATAGAATGGTGATGGTTCATCTTTATTGTGTCTCAAAGTACATTAGAATGTACATGTGTTTTGTGTGTGTATTGCCTATATGCATTGAACACCTGTATGAGAACACTAAATGTACTTTGAAACTAAATTGTAATACTTCAGTAACACTGCTGCCCTGCTCATGTGTTGTCCATGAGGTTTGACAACTCTGTAGCTGAGCATCCTGACTGTACAGGTTAAAACACTCAAGAATTAGTGTTTTCTGTGTCTCTATGAGAATGTTCCAGTAGAGGTTTGTGTGAACCTCAGGTCAAACTTTGCATCACCAACAACATCACCATAAACAGCAAGGGGTGATCTTCATGAAGGTGTTGTCAAGACATCAATCCAGTCACATGGAAGATCTTCAGTTCAAGGATGGATCATGTTACGGATGCCTGCGGGACAAGAGGACAGGATTTGGAGCAGTAGACCTGAACTGATCATCAAGCAACAACAATTTAGTCTTTTTCATCCCCTCAGTTTTCACAGTTACAGGTGAGTGCACAAACCATTGCTTGACAATGTGTTGTGTACTCATCTGTAACCAATTCTGTGGGGAACTAAGGGCATGTGCATCAGTCCTAGGGATATGTGCCCCTGACATGTATACACACATTAACAAGTGTTCTGAGAGCTCCATGGAAGTAATGACATTGTGCTGCCACTGTGAAAGTGACAGTGGCAGCCCAATGTCATTTGTTCCATGGAACTGTTAGGACACATTTGTTGATGTGTGTATTCATGTCAGGGGCACATACGTCTGCACACTCACAGGTCTGCATGGAGTCCGTGGTAATCTGATCTACGTCTCATGACCTCTACATTGTGTGCCCATACCACTGTACATCCACCCCTGTGCTGCTCTTCTCAGCTGTAGCACAGTACAGGTCCCATATTGAGTCTGATGTCCCTTCTCATGCAAATCATTAGATAATACTCTTTCACTACTGGGCTAGCATGGTTGTTCAGGCTCTAATCATGGCATATCCAGTTAGTTGCTGTCAATCAAGCCATGTAAGGTGATGAACATGGGTAATATGTTGTACCTTGTTTCTCCTGGGGGTGTGCGTGATATCCTTGGGGTCTGTATGTCAACGTGGAGAGTGGAATGGAGGATGGTTGTTGAGTCCACACACACAATTTTCCACGTCCACTGCCAGTGCAGTGCTGTGTCACTGTTCCTGTGGGGTGAGACAGAACAAAATGTGCAGTGTGGTTAGTGTCACAGGACTGCTGGGGGACTTGCATGGATTGTTTGCATGCCTGTGTTATACTCACAGGTGAAGTATTCCGTGATGAGCCTGTCTCTGATCTGTGCCCCTCTCATGGTCTCCTCCACATGCCCGATGTCCATGGGCACTTCCTGTATGGGGGGGTCCGGGATGTGCTCCAGCAGCCTGGTGTCCACTGCGATATTGTGCAGTATTGCGCACGCCACAATGATGTCACACACCTTAGCCGGTGCATACTGCAGTGCTCCCCCAGAGTGGTCCAGACATCGGAATCTTGACTTGAGGAGCCCAAATGTCCGCTCAATAGCATTCCTGGTTCTGGCATGAGCCTGGTTGTAGCTTTCCTGGGCATGTGTTTGGGGATTGGCCAGAGGGGTCAGTAGCCAGGACTTGCATCCATAGCCAGCATCACCTGTGTAATGTGAGTGACATGGTGAAACAGGGAGCACATGTTGTGTGAATGATGTTTTGTGTGGTGGACGTAGTAGGTGTGGGTCAGGTGCATGCTGAGCTGAGTGGTGTGTACGCCTGTGTATGTGGTGTGATTTTGTTTTGTGAACTCACCCAGTAGCCATCCCCCTGTAAAGGTTCCATTCTCAAAATCTCTGTGGACTGAGGAGTTTTGTAGAATGTATGCATCATGTGTGCTGCCAGGATATTTTGCACAGACATTCATGATCCTCATGTTGCTGTCACACACCATCTGCACGTTGATGGAGTGGAAGTTCTTCCTGTTGATGAATATCTGTGCGTCACGTGCTGGGGCCTTAATCCGGACATGGGTGCAATCTATAGCACTAGTGATGAGCGAGCACCCCAATGCTCGGGTGTTCGGGTGCTCTGACCGAGCACCCCCTGAGGCTCGAGTGCTCGGCCGAGCACCCGAGCCCCATTGAAGTCAATGGGAGGACTCGAGCATTACACCAGGCACCCCCTGCTCTGATGAGGGGAGGGTGCCTGGTCCATAGGAAAAGGGCAGAAAAAGATGGAAACACTACAGAAATGGTTCAGGGACAGCATAGGGAGGATGTCTGGATGCATCTTGGACTCCAACATCGCTGCTGGGAACGATCTTTCGCCCGTAGTACGCCATTTTTACAGACTGACCGTAAAACACACAAAAAGGAAAATAAAAACGACTTTAGGCGAAAAATTGTTACCAAACAATATTTGCTGTATATTTACTTGTATATCATCTGCAAATTATCCCAAAAATTTCCTTGATTTTCGGAAGTGAGGCCATGATTAAGAGGGAAACGTGCGCAGAGGCAAATTCTCCCAAAAATTTCCTTGATTTTCAGAACTGAGGCCATGATTAAGAGGGAAACGTGCACAGAGGCAAATTCTCCCAAAAATTTCCTTGATTTTATTGAACTGAGGCCATGATTAAGAGGGAAACGTGCGCTGAGCTGACCATCTAAAACATTATGGGTGAGGGTCTGCTGCAGAGCTGACCATCCTAAACATTATATGCGAAGGCCCGCTAGTGAGCTGACGCTATAAAACATTATATGAGAGGGCCCGCTAGAGAGCTGACCCAATAAAACATTATATGAGAAGGCCCGCTGGTGAGCTGACCTATATAAAAATTGTCAAACAGGGCCCGCTGGTGAGCTGGCCCTATATAAAAATTATATCACAGGGCCCGCTGGTGAGCTGGCCCTATATAAAAATTATAGCACAGGGCATATGGAAGAGGAGGAGGAGGATGAGAAGATTAAGAGTCAACCATATACCCGTTTTTTTGGGTGGAAGGGGTGAATGGGAATACAGAGTATTCACATCATTGTAAATAACATATATAAAGTGAGTTTATGTTCCCCCGGGGCTTTCCTCCAGTGGAGTGGAGAAGTCAGGGGAAATCCAGGCCTTGTTCATTTTTGTAAGTGTCAACCTATCAGCATTGTCGGTGGAAAGGCGGATACGCTTATCTGTTATGATGCCACCAGCAGCACTAAATACCCGCTCAGACAGAACGCTGGCGGCAGGGCAGGCCAGCACCTCCAAGGCGTAGAGTGCCAGTTCATACCACGTGTCCAGCTTGGACACCCAGTAGTTGTAAGGCACAGAGGGATCATTGAGGACGCTGACACGGTCTGCTACGTACTCCTTCACCATCTTCCAAAACTTTTCCCTCCTTGTGACACTAGGCTGCGCATCAGGGTGAGGGTGCTGGCGGGGTGTCATGAAGGTGTCCCACGCCTTGGAGAGTGTTGCCCTGCCTTTGTCGGAACTGCTGTGTGCTCCCCTTTTCTCCCCTTCTCGGTTGGCCAAGGTAGCACGTACTCTGCCGCCAGCGTTGTCAGATGGAAAATTTTGGAGCAATTTTTCAACAAGAACCTTCTGGTATTGCACCATTTTGCTTGTCCTCTCCACCGGAGGAATGAGAGATGAGAAATTCTCTTTGTAGCGGGGGTCCAGAAGGGTGAACACCCAGTAATCCGTGTTGTTTAAAATGCGTATAACGCGTGGGTCACGGGAAAGGCAGCCTAACATAAAGTCAGCCATGTGTGCCAGAGTACCAACAGTCAAGATTTCTCTGTCCTCACCAGGAGGATGACTCTCAATCTCCTCATCCTCTTCCTCCTCTTCTGCCCACCCACGCTGAAGAGATGGAACTAAAGTTCCATGGCTACCCTCTGTAGCGGAGGCAACCGTGTCTTCCTCCTCCTCCTCCTCCTCCTCCTCCTCCTCCGCCTCCTCCAATTGTCGCTGAGAAGACGAAGTGAGGGTGCTCTGGCTATCACCTTGTGTAAGCTCTTCCTCCCCCATTTCCACCTCTTCCACATGCAAAGCGTCGGTTTTAATTGTGAGCAGCGAGCGTTTCAGTAGACACAGAAGTGGGATGGTTACACTGATAATAGCGTTATCGCCGCTCACCATCTGTGTCGATTCCTCAAAATTGCGTAAAACCTCGCAGAGGTCTGACATCCATTCCCACTCCTCACTTCTGATTACAGGAAGTTGAACGGACAGGCGACGACCGTGTAACAGCTGGTACTCCACTACTGCCCTCTGCTGCTCACAAAGCCGGGCCAACATGTGGAAGGTGGAGTTCCAGCGCGTGCTCACGTCACACAGCAGCCGGTGAGCTGGCAATTGTAAGCGCTGCTGCAGCTTCAACAGGCCGGCTGAAGCTGTTGATGACTTACGGAAATGTGCACACACGCGGCGCACCTTGGTCAAGAGATCATGCACATTGGGGTAGGTTTTTAGAAATCGCTGCACCACTAAATTAAATACATGCGCTAGGCATGGTACGTGTGTGAGCTTGCCGAGCTCCAAAGCCGCCACCAAGTTACGCCCATTATCACACACAACCATGCCTGGTTGCAGGTTGAGTGGCGAGAGCCACTGCTCGGTCTGGTGACTAATCCCCTGCAACAGCTCTGAGGCCGTGTGCTGTTTGTCCCCAAGGCAGATCAGCTTCAGCACGGCCTGTTGACGCTTCCCCACTGCAGTGCTACACTGCTTCCAGCTACTGGCTGATGGGGGAGTGGCACTGCGTGTAGAGAATTCGGAGGTGGAAACGGAGGAGGAGGAGCCAATAACGTAGGTGCTGGTGGAAACCCTGATGGAGGTAGGGCCCGCAATCCTCGGCGTGGGTAGCACCCGTGCCATCCCAGGGTCCGAGTCGCTCCCAGCCTCCACGACATTCACCCAGTGTGCCGTCAGGGAAATGTAGCGTCCCTGGCCACAAGCACTTGTCCATGTGTCAGTCGTTAAGTGGACCTTCCCAGTAACTGCGTTGGTCAGGGCACGGGTGATGTTACGGGACACATGGTGGTGTAATGCGGGGATGGCACACCGGGAAAAGTAGTGGCGGCTGGGGACCGCGTACCGAGGGACAGCTGCTGCCATCAGGCTGCGGAAGGACTCAGTGTCCACAAGCCTAAATGGCAGCATTTCGATGGCCAGTAATTTTGAAAGGTGTGAGGTTAGTGCTATGGCCTGTGGGTGGGTGGCTGGGTACTTTCTCTTGCGCTCAAATGCCTGGGGTAACGACATTTGGACGCTGTGCTGGGACAGGGAAGTGGATGTGGTCGCTGATGGTGCTTCAGATGGTACAGGTGCAGGGCGGGAGGTATGCGGGCCTGCGCCTTCGACAGGCGATTGGCCGGCACCGAAAACAGGGGAAGAGGAGGCAGTGGTGTGGCCTGCAGACACAGATGGGCGATCCAGGCGTTCCTCCCACTTACTACGGTGCTTGGATGCCATGTGTCGGATCATGCTGGTGGTGAGGTTTCTAGTGTTCATGCCTCGGCTCATTCTGGTGTGGCACAGGTTGCAAACTACAATTCTTTTGTCGTCCGCACTTTCCTTAAAAAAACGCCATACCGCGGAACACCTACCCCTTGGGAAGGTAGATTTACGCAAGGGGGTGCTCCGTGGAACATTTGCGGGCCGGTTTGGTGCGGTCCGCCTTCTTTCTGTAGCCACACCACTGCCTCTTCCAGCCTGTTGCGGTGCTGCAGATGGCTCACCCTCAGGACTGCTGACATCGCTCGGCTCTACACCTTCCCAGGTGGGGTCAGTCACCTCATCGTCCACCAAGTCCTCCTCCACTTCCTCACTCTGATCATCCTCCTCAAGTCTTGATCCCACCACATACTCAGTCATTGACAACTGTATAACATTCTCCTCAACAAGGTCTTGAGACGGAAATAGTGGTTGATTTAATGGCAACTGTGTCTCATCATCATCATCATCATCCACTACTTCCTTTGACCTTAAATGCCGTTCACATCTGTCATCTTCTTGTGATTGGGTAGCCTCTAGAGGTTGTGAATCAGGGCACAAGATGTCATGTTCCTCTGCAAGCGTGCTTGGAGAGAGGGTCAAATGAAGGATTGGTGATGAGACGAGCTCCTCACTATATCCCAGTGTGGGATCACTTCTTTGACCAGACCGTGTATGGTGGGAGGAAGGATGATCAGAGTGAGGATTATTTTGACCAGACTCTTGGCTACTGAGAGTGGACTTGGTGGAAGACAGGGTGGTGCTTAACCGACTGGAAGCAGTATCAGCTGTCATCCAACCGACCACCTGTTCGCAGTGGTCGGACCTCGAGAGTGATGTCCTGCGACGCCCTGTAAAATTACACATGAAGCTAGGTATGGTGGATGTCTTTCTTTCTTGTGCTCTGGCACCAGGCACAGTTTCTCCGCGTCCTGACCCGCGCCCTGAACTTTCAGGATCACGTCCACTTCCCCGTCCCTTTTTACCCGCCTTCTTCATCTTACACAGAATATGTGACTTTAATATTTGAGTTTGAAAACTTAACAGTATTTCTTACTATTCTGCAACTGTGCAGAGTACACAGAATAGGCTGCTAAACGGCGGTGATACACACTGAATGGAATATGTGACTTTAATATTTGAGTTTGAAAACTTAACAGTATTTCTTCCTATTCTGCAACTGTGCAGAGTACACAGAATAGGCTGCTAAACGGCGGTGAAACACACTGAATGGAATATGTGACTTTAATATTTGAGTTTGAAAACTTAACAGTATTTCTTACTATTCTGCAACTGTTCAGAGTACACAGAATAGGCTGCTAAACGGCGGTGATACACACTGAATGGAATATGTGACTTTAATATTTGAGTTTGAAAACTTAACAGTATTTCTTACTATTCTGCAACTCTGCAGAGTACACAGAATAGGCTGCTAAACGGCGGTGATACACACTGAATGGAATATGTGACTTTAATATTTGAGTTTGATAAATTAACAGTATTTCTTACTATTCTGCAACTATGCAGAGTACACAGAATAGGCTGCTAAACGGCGGTGATACACACTGAATGGAATATGTGACTTTAATATTTGAGTTTGAAAACTTAACAGTATTTCTTACTATTCTGCAACTCTGCAGAGTACACAGAATAGGCTGCTAAACGGCGGTGAAACACACTGAATGGAATATGTGACTTTAATATTTGAGTTTGAAAACTTAACAGTATTTCTTACTATTCTGCAACTGTTCAGAGTACACAGAATAGGCTGCTAAACGGCGGTGATACACACTGAATGGAATATGTGACTTTAATATTTGAGTTTGATAAATTAACAGTATTTCTTACTATTCTGCAACTATGCAGAGTACACAGAATAGGCTGCTAAACGGCGGTGATACACACTGAATGGAATATGTGACTTTAATATTTGAGTTTGAAAACTTAACAGTATTTCTTACTATTCTGCAACTGTTCAGAGTACACAGAATAGGCTGCTAAACGGCGGTGATACACACTGAATGGAATATGTGACTTTAATATTTGAGTTTGAAAACTTAACAGTATTTCTTACTATTCTGCAACTGTTCAGAGTACACAGAATAGGCTGCTAAACGGCGGTGATACACACTGAATGGAATATGTGACTTTAATATTTGAGTTTGATAAATTAACAGTATTTCTTACTATTCTGCAACTATGCAGAGTACACAGAATAGGCTGCTAAACGGCGGTGATACACACTGAATGGAATATGTGACTTTAATATTTGAGTTTGAAAACTTAACAGTATTTCTTACTATTCTGCAACTCTGCAGAGTACACAGAATAGGCTGCTAAACGGCGGTGAAACACACTGAATGGAATATGTGACTCTAATATTTGAGTTTGAAAACTTAACAGTATTTCTTACTATTCTGCAACTGTTCAGAGTACACAGAATAGGCTGCTAAACGGCGGTGATACACACTGAATGGAATATGTGACTTTAATATTTGAGTTTGAAAACTTAACAGTATTTCTTACTATTCTGCAACTCTGCAGAGTACACAGAATAGGCTGCTAAACTGCGGTGACGCACACTGAATGGAATATGTGACTTTGATATTTTACTTTGAAGACTTAACAGTATTTCTTCCTATTCTGCAACTGTGCAGAGTACACAGAATAGGCTGCTAAACGGCGGTGATACACACTGAATGGAATATGTGACTTTAATATTTGAGTTTGAAAACTTAACAGTATTTCTTACTATTCTGCAACTCTGCAGAGTACACAGAATAGGCTGCTAAACGGCGGTGATACACACTGAATGGAATATGTGACTTTAATATTTGAGTTTGAAAACTTAACAGTATTTCTTACTATTCTGCAACTCTGCAGAGTACACAGAATAGGCTGCTAAACGGCGGTGATACACACTGAATGGAATATGTGACTTTAATATTTGAGTTTGAAAACTTAACAGTATTTCTTACTATTCTGCAACTGTTCAGAGTACACAGAATAGGCTGCTAAACGGCGGTGATACACACTGAATGGAATATGTGACTTTAATATTTGAGTTTGAAAACTTAACAGTATTTCTTACTATTCTGCAACTCTGCAGAGTACACAGAATAGGCTGCTAAACGGCGGTGATACACACTGAATGGAATATGTGACTTTAATATTTGAGTTTGAAAACTTAACAGTATTTCTTACTATTCTGCAACTCTGCAGAGTACACAGAATAGGCTGCTAAACGGCGGTGATACACACTGAATGGAATATGTGACTTTAATATTTGAGTTTGAAAACTTAACAGTATTTCTTACTATTCTGCAACTCTGCAGAGTACACAGAATAGGCTGCTAAACGGCGGTGAAACACACTGAATGGAATATGTGACTTTAATATTTGAGTTTGAAAACTTAACAGTATTTCTTACTATTCTGCAACTGTTCAGAGTACACAGAATAGGCTGCTAAACGGCGGTGATACACACTGAATGGAATATGTGACTTTAATATTTGAGTTTGAAAACTTAACAGTATTTCTTACTATTCTGCAACTCTGCAGAGTACACAGAATAGGCTGCTAAACGGCGGTGATACACACTGAATGGAATATGTGACTTTAATATTTGAGTTTGAAAACTTAACAGTATTTCTTACTATTCTGCAACTCTGCAGAGTACACAGAATAGGCTGCTAAACGGCGGTGATACACACTGAATGGAATATGTGACTTTAATATTTGAGTTTGAAAACTTAACAGTATTTCTTACTATTCTGCAACTGTGCAGAGTACACAGAATAGGCTGCTAAACGGCGGTGATACACACTGAATGGAATATGTGACTTTAATATTTGAGTTTGAAAACTTAACAGTATTTCTTCCTATTCTGCAACTGTGCAGAGTACACAGAATAGGCTGCTAAACGGCGGTGAAACACACTGAATGGAATATGTGACTTTGATATTTTAGTTTGAAGACTTAACAGTATTTCTTCCTATTCTGCAACTGTGCAAAGTACACAGAATAGGCTGCTAAACTGCGGCGAAGCACACTGAATGGAATATGTGACTTTGATATTTTAGTTTGAAGACTTAACAGTATTTCTTCCTATTCTGCAACTGTGCAGAGTACACAGAATAGGCTGCTAAACTGCGGCGAAGCACACTGAATGGAATATGTGACTTTGATATTTTAGTTTGAAGACTTAACAGTATTTCTTCCTATTCTGCAACTCTGCACAGTACACAGAATGTGCTGCTAAACTGCGGCGACGCACACTGAATGGAATATGTGACTTTGATATTTTAGTTTGAAGACTTAACAGAATGTGCTCTAATCTGCAACTTTGCACACTAAACAGAATGTGCTCTAATCTGCAACTTTGCACACTAAACAGAATGTGCTCTAATCTGCAACTTTGCACACTAAACAGAATGTGCTCTAATCTGCAACTGTGCACACTAAACAGAATGTGCTCTAATCTGCAACTTTTCACACTAAACAGAATATTTTTTTTTTTTTTTTTTTTTTTTTTTCCCCCCACACAAAATAACCTGCTGCCCCCACACACAGTAGTCCTAAAAAGGACTTTTGGTTCTTTTTTTTCAAAATTTTTTTTTTTTCCTCCCTACACTGCCTTTCCCTTCCTATCCTCAGCTCTCCCTGGCTCAGACTGAGCCGAACTCGATGGTCAGGTGCTATACAGCACCCGACCACGGGTTCTGGCCAGCCAATCAGTGTAATGCCAGCAGCCAACATGGCTGCTGGCATTACACCGATGTCAGAGCCTCCCTGCACGTTTATTGGCTGCGCAGCAGCCGCAAAACGTGCGGGGAGGAGACCCGAACATGGCGGGCGAGCACATGCGGTACTCGTACGAGTACCGCCATGTGCCGAGCAGAGCGATGCTCGAGCCGATCCGAGCATCGGCCGAGCATGCTCGCTCAACACTATATAGCACCCATGACCCTGGGCATGCCTCCCTTTGCGTAAAAGGCCTGCTTGACGTGTATCCAGTCCATGTCGGTGGTGGGAAAATGTATATGGGTACTGGCCTTGCTTTTGAGGGCTGGCAGGAACTGGGCCAGCACTCTGGAGAATGTGGCCTGTGACATGCCAGATGCGTAACCCTCAGTGGACTGGAAGGCCCCGCTTGCCATGAAGTGTATGGCACAGAGTAGTTTCTGCAGGCCAGTTAGGGCATGGTTGTGGATGTAGATGGGATCCACCTGCTCCTTGATGACCTCATACAAGGCAATGATGCTGTCAGGCCTCAACCTGTAGCGATCAATGACCTCGTCATCAGCCATTCCAAAGAGTGTGACCCTTGGGCGGTATACCCTGGGCCTTGGTGGTCGTCTATACATCCTGTGCCCTCCAGGTGGGGATGGACTCCTGTGTGGCTGGTGAGCCAGAGCCTCCTCACTTGCAACAGGTGAAGGCTGTTGATGAGGCGTGCTTGGGGTTTGCTGATGTTCCCTAGCTCTCTCCCTTGCACGCCTTCTACGCAGTCTTCGCAACAATATGTAACCCAACATACTGTTTGCTCTCTCTATCTGTCTCTATCTATCTGTATCTATCTATCTGTCTCTCTCTCTCTCTCTCTCTCTCTCTCTCTGTCTATCTCTCTCTCTCCCTCCCTGAGTGGAAAACAAGCCACAAGTGAGTGTGTTGAGTTGTCCCTTTAAGTACTTGCTAGGGCGTTGTGTAGGTGTGGTGATGAGGTGAGTGCTGACCAATGGTGAGTTGTTTGTGTCCAGGTAAGTGTTTGCAGGTGTGTGTGTGTTATAAGATGTGGTGTGTTGTGCTTGTTCTGTGTGTGCCATTTGCGGGCGTGCAGTTGTGGGGTGCAGGTCGCGTGTTGATGTTTCCCAGGTGAGCTTGTATTTGCAGGGTCCGCTTTGTGTGATGACCCCCATTGTTCCGTGCCATGTTGTGTTGTTGTTTTTTTGTGTGTCATTGTTCCTGTGGTGTTGGTTGTTGTTTTGTGTGTAGTGATTTGTGTAGTGTGTGCATGTTTTTGTGTTGTTTTGGCATTGCACGGGTTAATTTTCCCATTTACATGGTTGTGCGGTAAGCCTTTTGTGTGTTTTCCTCTGTAACGGGTGTTTAGTTTTGGCCGTTAAGTGTCTAACGTGTGTGAGAAGTGGGTCTTAACTTTTAGCCGTTAGGTGTGTCTTTTTTTCAGCCGTTATCAGTACCGCAAGCCTTTGAATAGCTCTGGGGTATGTTGTTCCATGCGTCTGAATGCACGTAAGTGTATCGGCCGTAGGAATTGTGCAACTGCCGTTAGCTGTTGTTTAGACGGATCTTTGAATTGCAACATGACACTTAACGCACCCGTTAGTGATTTTTTTGGTTAACGGCTGCCTTTAAATCGAGCCCTTTATGTGCTTTCCTGCATGTTAATACTGCTTATTTATATTATTTCATTACGTATTTAGGTGTGTGTGATATATATTCTGCTTCAGTAGTTCAAATTATTGTTGATGTGGTTTTCTGATGGAATCCTGCTACCCAGTACTAAGGACCAATAGCGACACTGTGTAACATGACTAACCAGAGGGAAGTGACCTTAGAATTTTTTTTAGAAATATGGCAATTATGCAGCTCTGCTATTTTTGAATTTGATTGGTTTTGCATTGACTAACCCATGCTAAGCTTATAGTTCAACCCAGATACAAAATAGAAAATAAATGAAACTTATGCTCATTGGTATGTCACTAATCAGAACCTTTGTCTGTAGTTTACGTATTCCACAATGTGGCTCCTTGCCAATCACAAAAACTTCAAGCAGATTAGATGATACAAAGTCCACACACAAGCAGATCAAACCAACATATTTAATCAAATACACAGTTGCACACTTTAAATATAGATCACATACTCACATATTTATATAAACCACATACCAATATGGGATTGGAATATTGAACAGTATTCAGTAAAGTGAGCACTATCTTTCAATGAATATCTGTGACTGTCTATATATATATGTATATGCTGCAACCGAAATGTTAATTTAAATAAATATTTCTTGCACACAGATTTTTGGCCTTATAGCCTGTTTGAAAGTCCAGAGAGTGCTGTTGTTTGTTCCAATGCATCACCTGGTTATTAGCACCCTGGCATTCATAGATTTTAATGTGAGTGCTTTCTGTATTCCTGAGATATATATATATATATATATATATATATATATATATATATATATATATATATATACACATATATATATACACACACACACACACATTATATATATATATATATATATATATATATATATATATATGTATATGAAATGATTGAATAATTTATGAAAGCTTTTGAGTTCTTCTCCTTCTATCCATATGTGTCCTGTAGCCAGGGTACAATCTTTTTTAGCTCACAAATGCCATACACAGAGAAGAAATATTCTGAAGCATATCATATAGGTCCTACAAAATGACAGTCCAACCACAAAATGCCAGACAATTCTCCTCTGAACAAGGGAAGTAGCTAACCCCAGCCTTGCTGGGCCTCGTCGGTGAGGTGCAGCTGATACCTCTAGGCACTTGTGAGCAAGGGGTCCACATCTGGATTCCCCCATTACCCTCAGGGTGACTAACCCTAAGAGCAATTTGCATAGAAGTAGAAGAAGTCAGAGATGCTCAACTAAGTTCATGAGCCTGCAAGGGTATGCAAAAGCTCATGAGATGCAAAAGCTCACTGAGCCTGTGTCCTCGCGCCCAGGGTGCAATCTCTTTTAGCTCACAAATTTCATACACAGAGAAAAAAAATATTCTGAAGCATATCATACAGGCCCTGCCAAAATGACAGTGCAGCCACAAAATGCCAGACACTTTTTCTCTGAACAAGGGGAGCATATAACCCTGGACATATGTTTTGGCCTAGTTGGGCCTTATTGGGGATGTGCAGCTGATCCCTCTAGGCATTTGTGAGCAAGAGGTCTACATCTGGATTCCACCATTACCCTCAGGGTGACTAACCCTAAGAGAAATTTACATAGAAGTAGAAGAAGTGAGAAATGCTCAACTAGGCTCATGAGCTTGCAAGGGTATGCAAAAGCTCATTGGGACTATGTCCTCACACCCAAGGTGCAATCTAATTTATGCTCACAAATGCCATATGCTCTTGGAGTTTGTCATCCTAAGGGTAATGCAGGAATCCAGATGTGGACCATATGCTCACAAGTGTCTAGAGAGATCAGCTGCACCTCCCTGATGAGGTCCAATAAAGCCAAAATGTACATCTAGGGTTAGCTGCTACCCTTGTTCAGAGAAGAATTGCCTGGCATTTCATGGCTGGACTGTCATTTTGGCAGGACCTGTATGATTTACTTCAGAATATTTCTTCTCTGTGTATGGCATTTGTGAGCTAAAAGAGACTGCACCCTGGTCGTGAGGGTGCAGTCCCTGTGAGATTTTGCATACCCTTGCAAGGTCATGGTCCTAACTGAGCATTTCTGACTTTTTCTATTTCTATGCAAATTGCTCTTGGGGTTAGTAACCCTAAAGGTAATGTGGCAATCCAGACATGGTCCCCTTCCTCACAAGTGCTTAGAGGGATCAGCTACACCTCACCGACAAGGCTGAAATGTATATCTGAGGTTAGCTGTTTCCCTTGTTCAGAGAAGAATTCTCTGGCATTTTGGCAGGACCTGTATGATATGCCTCAGAATATTTTTGTCTCTGTGTATGGTATTTTGGAGCTAAAAGTGATTGCACCCTGGACATAAGGACACAGTCCCAGCGAGCTTTTGCATACCCTTGCAAGCCTTTTAGGACATCTCTGACTTTTTTTATTTCTATGCAAATTGCTCTTAGGGTTAGTCAGCCTAGGGGGAATGGGGGAATCCAGACACGGACCCCTTGCTCACAGGTGTATTGAGGGATTAGCTGCACCTCTCCGACGAGGCCCAACAAGACTGAAACATACATCTAGGGTAAGCTGTTTCCATTATTTAGAGAAGAATTGTCTGGAATTTCGTAACTGGAGTGCCATTTTGGCAGAACCTGTATTATATGCTTCAGAATATTTCTTCTATGTGTATGGCATTTGTGAGCTAAAAGAGATTGCACCCTTGGTGTGAGAACGCAGTCCCAGTGAGCTTTTGCATACCATTGCAAGCTCATGAGCCTAGTTTAGCATCTCTGACTATTTCTATGCAAATTGATCTTGGGATTAGTCACCCTAAGGGTTCGAGTGAATCCAGACGTGGACCCTTTGCTCACAAGTGCCTAGAGGAATCAGTTGCACTTCACCGACAATGGCCAACAAGATCAAAATGTACATATTGGGTTAGCCACTTTACTTGTTTAGAGAAGAATTGTCTGGTATTTTGGCAGGACCTGTATGATATGCTTTAGAATATTTCTTCTCTTTGTATGACATTTGTGAGCTAAAAGAGAATGTACCTTGGCCGTGAAGACGCAGTCTCAGTGAGCTTTTGCATATCCTTGCAAGCTCATTAGCCTAGTGAGCATCTCTGACTTTTTCGATTTCTGCGCAAATTGCTCTTGGGGTTAGTAGCACTAAGGGTAATGGGGGAATCCAGACGTGGGCCCCTTGCTCACAAATACCTAGCAGGATCAGCTGCACCTCACCAACAAGGCCCAACAAGTCCGAAATGTATGTCTGGGGTTAGCTGCTTCTCTTGTTCAGAGAAGAATTGTGTCACAGTAATCAGGCAAAGAAGGACAGACACAGTAATAAAATATAATCACCTTTATTGGAATATACAGTGATAATAATATATGAGATATAGCGATGATAATATCCCACACAACCCCAGACCACCAGATGATAGGGCCCAAGCTCCTACTCGGAGCTGCACACTGTGCTACGCACTGCACTGATCCGAGGTACCGGAGACCAAAGGCAACAGGGAGCAAGAGTCAGACAGAGCCACGGGACACAGAGGCTAACGGTTAGGCAGACTAGGAGCGTACAGAGCGAGTAGTCAGCCAGAGCCACAGGTCAGACAAGCCGGGGATACACTGAGAAAGATAGGGGCTGGAGGACAGACAAACCGGGGACTACATGGAGCAAGTGAGTCAGCCAAAGCCACAAGTCAGAACCGATGTGGGTAGACAGACAAGCCGTGGTCATACACAGAGTGAGTAAGTCAGCCAGAACCACAGGTTAGAACCGATGTGGGTAGTCAGACAAGCTGGGGTTAACAAGGAGGGAGATAGCCAGAGCCACAGGTCAGAACCGATGTGGGTAGTCAGACAAGCTGGGGTCATACAGAGAGCGGATTCTCAGATAAGCACACGTTACAATGGAGCACAAGAATAACTAACAGGAACACTAAGTAAGGGCAATGACTCCCAGGCCAAGGGAGGTTTATAAAAGAGCAGAAGGAGGCGGGACCCAATTAGGCCACATAGAATAGGCCCATAAACAGACATTCGTGCTAGTGCCTGTTACCTGATGTAGCAATGAGGAAGTGGCCGGAGGCCATGTTGGCCGGTGGCCATACAGATAGAGACAGTTTAGCCACGCCCTTGCCACGCCCCTTTGCCCGTCAATTCTTGAGTTGTGTCGTACACAAATGACATTACTATTTTTTGTCGTATACTCTATAGAAAATGTCGTTCATGCATTCAATTACTTATTTTTGTCTTTCATACAACATTTTTTTGTCGTTATCCCTTTGAACATATGGCCCATAGTGGTCTAGTATTGCTTATTTAATTTGTCTGTAGTTCTGGTACATTTTCCACAGTTTCCATGTTTCAAAACCACTTCAGTAAAACTATTTGATTCAGCTTGTGGGCATCTTCAGTAACTGCTTGCAGATCTCAGTTCCATAGCTGGTTACCGTTCAGTGTACCAAGCTGGACATTGCTTGTGGATCTCAGAATTGTCCCACCGATGCCACCATATGTGGAGGAAGACCCTGTGCCAGATAAGGGCTACTCCATAAGTTTAGAGATGCAACTCTGTAGGATAATGAATCAGACTGAGAAATGGCACAACCTTGCTATTCAACATCTTCCTCACAAGAACAGCAACACTGGAGCATGGGGCATTTGCGTTTCACCTGAGTTTACACCACCCCATTGTCACAACTCCTACTTTGTCACTGACCCCTTCTTATACTCCTGTAACCCTCATTTAGCAGAGTTCCCCCTCTGAACTCTGCAGGCTCAGCAACTAATCTGGACCCAGAGGTTAGCCAGTAGATATGAGCTAGTCAATTATATAGTCACTGATAATGCTCATTCCTCCATTCACTTTAATGGGAATTGTGTCAGTCCTCTTCCCTGGCTGGGCCTGCCCCTTCTCCACAACCAGATACCCTGTGCTCTTGTGAAAAGGTACTCTCACCTGAACAGCATGCTCCGGATTTACACCCCAGGTTGGTGGACATACTCTCCATTCTCCTTATATATCTTCTGGAGGTTCTCTTTTTGTTGGCCCAGAATACTGAGAGTCTGTTGGCTATGGATTTATCCCTCTCACAATACAGACCTCCACCTTCAAACCTCAGCTGTCATTCCATGGAATTATCAAGACACTGGATAGCTGTACTGGGCTGGCAAAACCCCTTAATAATTTCATTATATAGAAGTTTTTGCACTAAAAACATTGACATTTAAAAAACAGATATTTAAATAAAATAATATACTGTATGACTTTTGTGGAAAATAAGGATATTAAATAAAACCTTTTTCCAGGAATAAAATTAGTGTACTCACTACACCAGCTTTATATTGAGTGTTCCTGCATTGAAAATGATCACTCTCTCTCCCACCAATCAATCATCTAGTCAGACAGAACCTTATCTATTGGTCTCTAGGGTTCTGTGATCCACCAGCAGAACTCATAACCAAACACCTCATCTGCACCTCAATACTACTAAATTCCATGGTGATATGGCCTTATATCCAGTCAAACCTGAAAACAGATTTGTATAGAGTGGTCTGGAAAGGTGAGATTCCAAACTTCTGTTTGACCAGCTGAGAATTCCATCTCTGAGGTCTGTTTGTGAGCCTTTCCTATCCATACCTCTATCTGAACAATACATTTTGGGTTGTAAGAACTGAGAGGTTGACATACTTAAACTTGTGCAGTCTAGGGTATGTAACACATTATGAAACAATGAGCTGGAAGCCTCTTTAGCACTCAGAGGATTAAATGTGAGGGTCTTTTGTTACTTGATGTAAATGTGAGGGTACACAACTTAACTAAAGTGACATTACACCCATACAAAAATTTTTTTCTGCTAACCATTACAAACTTGATTCATAAGACACAAAGTGTACCTGCATCAAAAACACAACATACTCTATACATACAGAAATATGTTATAAGCTTTGAAGAGAAAGGTCGGCAGCACCATCTGCTGGCCAATTCAGTAGTGTTGAAGTTGTTCGGCTCCATCAGTTACTAGACCATGGGGTTGAATTGTATTCAGTGATGACTTCTAGATCTTTTTTAGAGGTTTCTTAAAGTGGTCAAAAATAGCTAGAAATATATGTTTATATGTTTTAACTCTTTGTTATCACTATAAGGGCCGTATGCAAAAAGAAAAAAGAGCAATTCTGGAGAAAACCAATAGCACCATTGGGGACAAATAAAAATGCTCATTAATTTAAATGGACATTTTAATCCCTTCAATCCTAGAAAGATTTTATTTACATTTCAAAATGTTGAGGGGCACCTCAGCTGTGCTGGCCACTTGCATATTCAGATTGAGGGTGTTGTCAAAGCAATCCCTCACCAGCTATAATATTTTGGGTGGTTTGTTGCTGGTTAACTGTCCAATATTTAACCCCTTGAATGAAGAGGGGTCCCAAAGCATAGCTTTGCAATGTGTTGGAGACCCCACAAGCAGGAACGGAGCTTTGTGTGTTAAAAGCTAAGGGTATATTCATGGCAGGCAACAGTGGGTAAGACTGAGATAGAGGTTATGTGAGGATTGGAGTTGGGACTAAGGGCACTTAGGGTGTATTGCTTTTATTAAACAGATGTTTCAAGGGGATACTTCCTTTTTACAGTGACGTTAAATCACTACTCAAAATTAATACTACAATCATAAAATCACAAGTAATTTACTATTCATACATGCAGATATTGAGAAAGGGTTACCTGTTTTTTATACTAATGAATGCATACATCCCAACATTTCAAATGGCCACAGAGGGACACTTCTGACTTAGGTGGCGTTTCTGGGGGCGTGGCTGATAGGCGGGGCATTCCCAAGAATTTTTAGGTTACTTCTTGACCTATCTGCACCTCTTTGTGTAACTGATTAATGACAGTGGCGTAACTATAGGGGTCGAAGGGGTCGCACCCGCGACCGGGCCTGTCGCTCCAGGGGGCCCGGCCACCCCCTGCGACCCCTCTGCCTGGCGCCCGCGATCTCTGTCTGGCACTGTAGTAATGCAGAGTGCTGGGAGATGACATCATCTCCCAGCGCTCTGCATTACTGAAGAGGACCGCGCGGGAGATCAACACACCTCTCCGGGCTCCTGCCACTCCTGGGAGGTAGGAGATGGGGGCATTTTGGAGAGGGCCAATGTAGTCGAGGGGGGCGAATGTGGTCTGGGGGGGGCCCATGGCGCTTCTTGCACCAGGGCCCGGAGGCTTCTAGTTACGCCTCTGATTAATGATTCACATTTATGTGAGTTTTATTGCTGTGGAGCAATGTAATACACACCACACAGTCTGATTTCCTAAAAAGAGGGACAAAAGGGTAGAAAAGAGGGACAGAAGGATTTGGGTCTCAAAGAGGGACATTTGGTAGGTGTGTGAATGCTATTACTATGTTTACTTGTAAATTTATTTTTACCATATCATATTCACCACTTTATAATTGCTGCATTATACTTGCAGCTTTAGTGAAGTTACTGGGCTTTGTTAGAGTGCTCTAGACTGGTTTAATCCAATCAGATTCCAGAATGTAAAATAATAGGTGCAGTGGGGGAATGGTAGGAAAAACAATACAAATATGTGTGCTTTCCTTTCTGAATGATTGCAGAACTGAGTCAGGTTCTGACTGGAGAAAAGCAGACACCAAATACAGATTCATTCTTGATAACTGTTACATAGAGTACAGCTAATGTTAAACAATGGTGCAAATCTGGGGCAAACAACCTGCACCATGCGAAATAAAGATACCCAGAATTCCTATAGATCTAGATGGGGCTTTTAATCCACTGGATGCTAGTCAAGCATTGTGTTGGGGACCTCTATAGGGGTTAGCAGCCTAATTTAAATTAACATTCATTTTTGTGTCTCTATGGTGCAGTTGGTTTACCCCAGAATTGCACCACTCCAGTTAATCTTTGTACATCAGCTTTAATGATGGGAACACAACAATTAAAGGGATAGTAATAATTAATATGTAAAAAAATATATATTGTAGGGCTTATTCTCCTGAGTAAATAAAACACAAGCATTCCAACTGCTGAGAGGGGTTTTATTTAAAAGTTATTACATCTCAAACTTGTATTGACCTCTAGGGTCCTGTGTTCCACTAACAAACTGAAAACAGGTTTGTATACAATGATCTGGGAATCTGAGATTCCCAACCGGTCTTTGACCAGCTGAGAATTCCATCTCTGAGGACTGTTTGTGTGACTTTCCTATCCATAACTCCAGAGGCGTAACTAGAAGCCTCCGGGCCCTGATGCAAGAAGTGTCACGGGCCCCCCCTCAACCACATTGACCCCCTCCAGAATGCACCTCAATCTCCACAATGTCCCCATCTCCTGCCTCCTACCTGGAGCTCCCTCGTGGTCCTCTAAGTAATGCAGAGCACTGGGAGATGATGTCATCTCCCAGCACTCCAAATTACTAGAGTGCCGGAGGGAGATTGCGGGAGCCAGGCGGAGGGGTTGCAGGGGGTGGCCGGGCCCCTGGAGTGCACGGGCCCGTGACCCCTATAGTTACGCCACTGCATACCTCTATCTGAACAATATATTTTTGGGTGGTAAGAACTGAGAGTTTGTGCAGTCTAGGATAAAGCAGATAAAAGCGTAATAGCAACCTCCATGGGTATTGTTGAATTCTATGCACATTGCCAGGGATCAAAGCTTTGGTCCCTACATAAGACCATGATCAAGATCCATGAGCGTTCCTCTTATTTAGATATATATGAGGGTGTCTAACACATTATGAACCAATGTGTTGGAGGCTTCTTTAGCACTCAGTGAATTAAATGTGAGCGTACACAACTTAACAGAAGTGACATTACACCGAAGGCAACTAAAAGCATTTTTCTGCTAACCATTACAAACCTGATTCATAAAACACAAAGTGTAGGTGCATCATAAACACACCATGCTCTATGCATACAGAAATATATTATTATCCTTGAAGAGAAAGTTCTAGAGCACCATCTGCTGGCCAATTTAGTAGTGTTGCAGTTGTTCTGCTCTGTCAATTACTAGACCTTGGGATATTTTATTCAGTGATAAAATCTAGTTCTTTTAAGAGGATTAAGTAAAGGATTCTTAAAGCAGTTAAAAATAGCTAGGCCTATATATTTATATGGCTTAACTCTTTGTCATCACTATTAGGGTCATATGCAGAAATAAAAAATGAGCAATTCTGGAGAAAACCAATAGCACATTGGGGACAAATGAAATGCCCATTAATTTAAATAGGACTTTTTAACCCTTTGAGTCCTAGAAAGATTTTCATTACATTTCAAAATTTTGAGGGGCACATCACTGTGCTGGCCACTTGCATATTCAGATTGTGGATGTTTTCAAAGCAATCCCTCACCAGCTATAATATTTTGGGTGGCTTGTTTATTTGCTGGTTTACTGTCCAATATTTTACCCCTTGAATGAAGAGAGGTCCCAAAGCACTGACTGATTAACCCCTTAAGGACCTGGAAAATCTGAGTTAGATTTGACTTAAGGACCGGAGCAATTTTGACTTTTTTGACTATGTCTTTTTTCAACCATATTTTCTCTTTAATTCCTTTTGTGCACCCACATAAATTATATACTGTTTTTTTAAGCACAAGTAGGGATTTCTTTTGATACCACAATTATATGAATACCTCATTGTTTAATTTGATTAAAATAGAAAAAAAGAGGAAAGAAATTGAAAAAAAACAACATTTTGCTTACATTTTTCTGTCAGGATTTGCATACTATTAGTTAATGGAAAACAAATACCCCTAAATATATTAATTTGCTTCTCCTGAATATAAGAGTACCCCATATGCCTAGTATTTTAGTCCTTTACTCACATTTACAAGGTAAATATTACAAGATGGCTGCCGTTATTTCCAACTTGTGATGTTTCAACAATTGGCATGTGAGCATCATAGCTTAGCTGACGGTGCCAGAACCAAAAATGTCCCACAAAGGTATATGTTTCTGAAAACTACACAACATAAAGTAAATAATCAGGAGAATTTTGGAGTTTTTCATGCAGCTATTTTTCCAGAAAAAAATTTCAAAATTGTGGTAATATTTTGTTTTTTTGCAGTTTTCACACTTACATTTCAATACTACTGTTGATATCAAGCACATGATAGGTGAAGATTTTTAAAAATGCATTGTTTAGTGTTCAGCTCCTTCTTCTGAGTACGGCAATACCCCATATGCATAGGTTTCTCAAGGTTTGGGAGAGCTACGGGGCCCAAATTGGAACATGCACGTTTCCAGTTTCACACTTTGAATTTTCACAGCTTGCATCACTGGTGCCATGTCTCATGTGGGGCTGTGTAACAGTGCTCCACTCTAAGATTTCCCCCCAAAAGTATATATTTTTGGAAAGTAGACACCCCAGGCTTTCATTTTATGTATGTTTTCAATTTTTTTACGCAGCCATTTTACCACCAATCGCTCGTAAATCTTGACGTAAGTTAAAAAAACACTGTTTTTCACACTTGCACTTCAATGTTGATGTGAATTTCAAGCACAGGATAGGTGAAGATTTTTAAAAATGCATTGTTTAGTGTTCAGCTCCTTCTTCTGAGTACGGAAATACCCCATATGCACAGGTTATTCAAGGTTTGCGGGAGCTATGGGGCCCAAATTGGAACATGCACGTTTCCAGTTTCACACTTTGAATTTTCACAGCTTGTATCACTGGTGCCATGTCTCATTTGGGGCTGTGTAACAGTGCTCCACTCTAAGATTTCCCCCCAAAAGTATATATTTTTGGAAAGTACACACCCCAGGCTTTCATTTTATGTATGTTTTCAATTTTTTTACGCAGCCATTTTACCACCAATCGCTCGTAAATCTTGACATAAGTTAAAAAAACACCGTTTTTCACACTTGCACTTCAATGTTGATGTGAATTTCAAGCACAGGATAGGTGAAGATTTTTAAAAATGCATTGTTTAGTGTTCAGCTCCTTCTTCTGAGTACGGCAATACCCCATATGCATAGGTTATTCAAGGTTTGGGGGAGCTACGGGGCCCAATTTTGAACAAATATTGAATTTTCACATCTTGGTTAACTGGTGCCATTACTCATTTTGGGCTATGTTCCAGTGCTGCACTTTAGAATTTCCCCCCAAAAGTGTATATTTTTGGAATGTAGACACCCCCAGCTTTCATTTTAGGTGTGTTTTCAAGTTTTTTACACAGCTATTTTACCACCACTTTCTCATAAACTTGACGTAAGTAAAAAAAACAGCGTTTTTCACACTTTGCCTTCAATGTTGATGTGAATTTCAAGCACAGAATAGGTGAAGATTTTATAAACTGAATTGATTAGTGTTCAGCTCCTTCTTCTGAGTACGGCAATACCCCATATGCATAGCTTTCTCATGGTTTGGGGGAGCTACGGGGGCCAAATTGGAACATGCGCGTTTCCAGGTTCACACTTTGACTCTTCACAGCTTGCGTTACTGGTGCCATGTCTCATTTGGGGCTGTGTAACAGTGCTCTTTTTTAAGATTTCCCCCCAAAAGTGTATATTTTTGGAAATAGACACCCCAGGCTCTCGTTTTAGGTGTGTTTTCCAATTTTATACACAGCCATTTTACCACCAATCCTGTGAAAATTTGACGTAAGTAAAAAAAATTCAGCATTTTTCACACTTTGCCTTCAATGTTGATGTGAATTTCAAGCACAGAATAGGTGAAGATTTTATAAACTGAATTGATTAGTGTTCAGCTCCTTCTTCTGAGTACGGCAATACCCCATATGCATAGCTTTCTCATGGTTTGGGGGAGCTACGGGGGCCAAATTGGAACATGCGCGTTTCCAGGTTCACACTTTGAATCTTCACAGCTTGCGTTACTGGTGCCATGTCTCATTTGGGGCTGTGTAACAGTGCTCTTTTTTAAGATTTCCCCCCAAAAGTGTATATTTTTGGAAATAGACACCCCAGGCTCTCGTTTTAGGTGTGTTTTCCAATTTTATACACAGCCATTTTACCACCAATCCCTCGTAAACCATGACGTAAGTAAAAAAAAAAAAAACAGCGTTTTTCACACTTAGGGTTGGCGGCAGTATACTGGGCTGCATACAAATTGGTTTGGGACACAATTTCACCTAAAATGTCTTCCCCCAAAAACAAATAAAAAAAAATGATCATGGGTAAATCCTTCCACATCAATTTGAATCCCTGGGTTGCCTGTGAATTCTGAGATTTGTGGGCATAAATTGATACCCATTCATTAGGATCCGGAGTGGAGGGTGTTGGGGCATTTCTTTGGGCAGGTCTTTTGGCAGGTCTTTGGGCAGATCTTTTGGCAGGTGCTGGGGCAGTTGCCAGGGCAGCTCTTTGGGCAGCACTTGGGGCATTTCTTTGGTAGGTCTTTGGGCAGATCTTTTGGCAGGTGCTGGGGCAGTTGCCAGGGCAGCTCTTGGGGCAGCACTTGGGGCATTTCTTTGGGTAGGTATTTTGGTAGGTCTTTGGGCAGTTCTTTTGGCAGGTGCTGGGGCAGTTACCAGAGCAGCTCTTGGGGCAGTGCGTCTTTTCTTGACAGAAGGCCCAGCATCATCACTAGAGCTGCTCTCACTTTCTGAAAACTGCGCTATGTCAAAATCTGACGCAGTGTCTGTTGCCTCAGAGTCAGACGCCAAAAAGGCATATGCCTCTTCAACGCTGTACCTGCGCTGCATTTTGCCCACTAAAAAAACTTTTTTTTTTTCTTACGCTATCCCTAAACCTAAATATAACCCTAAAACTTACCCTAGCCTACGTATATCCTGAACCTACCTAACCCAAGTGAACTACCTATCTAAAATGCACTTATTATATTTTTTTTTTGGGGGGGGGGATTTGTTTTTTTTTTTTTGTTTTTTTTTTCTTACGCTATCCCTAAACCTAAATCTAACCCTAAAACTTACCCTAACCTACGTATATCCTGAACCTACCTAACCCAATTGAACTACCTATCTAAACTGCGCTTATTATATATATATATATTTTTTTTTTTTTTTTGGGGGGGGGTTGTTTTTTTTTTTTATTTCCCCTAAACCTAAATCTATCCCTAAAACTTTCCCTAACACACGTCTACACTAAACCTACCAAACTACCTACCTAAACTATATTTACTATTTAAAATAAAAAAAAAATAAAAAAATTTAAAAAAATCTAAAAAAATTCCAGGGGGATGGGGGGTGTCCCACAGATCAGAAAAACTGATCTGCAGCAAATTGATCACTCCAAGAGTGATCAGATGGGGGGAACTTATTGATCACTGCAGAACAGTGATCAAAGGGTTAATTTTTTTTTATTTAAACTTTTTTTGAACTTTTTTTTTTTCCAGGAACACTGGAACACCATCTCTCTATGTCTCTCTCCACCTCAGCAGTATGCAAGGTGGAGGGAGGCATAGAGATCTGACAGGGAGAGTATTTACAAATACTGTCCCTGTCATTCAGGTTTTGCAACATGTGATTCGCTTATGAAGCGAATCGCATGTTGCAACAATGTTTCTGCCGCTTGTTACTAAGTGTCCCGGTACCGGGACACTTAGTAACAAGCGGCTTGAACTCTTCCATCGCTCCGTGCGGCCGCGATGGAAGAGTTTAACCCTTGACGTACCGGGACCGTCAAGGGTCGTTGGATCGCTTTTACCCTTGACGGTCCTGGTACGTCAAGGGTCCTTAAGGGGTTAAATAAAACACAAACTCTCCTGCTGCTGTGAGGTGTTTTATTTAAAACTTATTACAACCCAAACTTTTTTTTAGGTGTAGTATCTCACAGTGGCCTGAAATTGTACAATGGTGCTGTTGCTACACCATCCTATTAATGGCTCTGGTCAGTTGACCATAAATCTGCATATTATGGTATAGCAAAAGCAGCAACTGTAAAATTTCAGGCCACTGTAACATAACAACAGTAACATGGTTTATGAGGCTGAAAGAAGACATGCTTCCATCAAGTGCAGCCAATGCCAAATCACCCCTGTTTATCTAGAGGAATTAAAATAAAACATTGAAGCCATTTCCAGTTAAGCCCCAAGTGATACTGCACCTAAAAAAATCAAAGTTTGAGCTGTAGCAACTTTTAACCCCTTAGTGACTGGGCGTGCGCGCACGCGGCCGTCAATTAACGACGGGATTTTTTTTTTCGTCATTCTAGCGAATGACTTCCGTAACTTACCAGGTAAGTCACTTGTCGCAATGGGGTTAAATAAAAACACGTTTCAGCAGTAGGAGCGCCCGTGCTTTACTAAGGGCATTTTAAGCATTACTAATCCTATAAACCAGGAAATTGAAGTGTGATTTAATCCAAAACCAACCAGCAAGTAAATAGCCTGCTTAGTCTGGATTTGCCACTGTTTGTGTTCTTGCCCCAAACATGCCATATCCTGGGAATGCATCAGACAACTTGTTTTTGAATACCTATGTCAGGGGCATCTCTAGGGGGGCTGAAGCCCCGAATATTTCTGCAGCAGCCCCAAATATTTCTGCAGCAGCCCCGAATCTGCTGCCTCTACCCATTTATAACTTCAAGGGCTGTGATTCCCTGTACTTCCGGGTTGCACTAACTCCATGTCAGTGCAACCTGTAACTACCACTGGGGGCAGTGTGGTGCCTGTGAGTCACCTCCAAGCTGCATTCTGCTACCAGGAGACAGAACAGCGCATGGAGCAGAGACTTTACCACAGCTATGGAAATGCATAATTAAAAAGGTAAAGAGAACAGGAGGGCAGTGCCATAAGTATAAGGGTGCAGCTTTGAGTACTCAGTGAAGAGTGTAAGGCATTTGGTCTACAATGCCTTGCATACCACTTTGGCACTCCGAATGTTAACTTACTGTGGCCTTGAGAGAATAAATGCATAACAGGCAAAAACATTTGTCAGAAAGCAAAACTAATAAATATTGTGCAGCTGTGAGTAAATTGCTCAGTCTCTGGAAATCTTGATAAGATCATCTGCAGGACCATAGTCAGTTGCACCCTTTCAGTACCAGAGAGAGAGTCAGTGTGTGTGTGTGTGTTAATGTTAGAGTATAAATTCATATGTGTAAGAGGGAGTATGAGTGGATATATTAGAGTCTTGTATATTTAAAAGTGTATGATGAGTGTATGAGATAAAACAGTTCTACATTTGGTGCCCTGGCAATGTCTATATAAACCCCAAGGGCATAGGAATATATTAAACTCGAGGTCTGAGTCTTCTTTATGTTTTTTTTTAAACACCTTGCTCTGTATTTGAATGCTTATAGTTTTATAGTTCAAGAGCTATTCAATTCAAAAGGACCCCCCTTCCTCCCCTTTCTCTGCGTCACTCTGCCTCTCTGTCTGGTCCGGATGGAGCGCAGTGTGTACAAACTTCAGTAAGCAAAAGGAAAATCCTGTCCTCCTTCAGCAAGGGTTCAGGGTTTTCCTTATACTCACTGAGTGAAGATTGTCCCTCGCTGCATCCGTCCGGTCCCACAACTGGATTACAGATCTGATGGAAGGTGGACAGGAGGGGATCCTTTCTGATTGAATAGCTCTTGAACTACAAAACTGTAAGTATTCAAATATTGCGCTATGTGTTAAAAAAACGTAAAAAAAAACTTAGACCTCATGTTTAATACAAGTATTACTATCCCTTTAAGTACAGAGTGCAGTACAAATCAAAATGTGTGCCCTCCTTTCCTACCTTTTTCACCCATGTGACCCTAGTACAGTGTGATACATTGTGCCCACAGCCCTTTTTTCTGTGCTGTGTATTCACTAACAGCATGCCCTACTGCTGCAGTCCAGATCCCCTTTTCCCTCAACCCCCCTGCACAACCTACTGTACCTGCATATTTTCTGCTCTTTCCTCTCTCCCTCTTCTTCACTCATCAGTCCATCTCCATGTCTCCCTTTTTTCATCTTTACATCTTCTTCCTTCCTTCTCTCCCTTCAGCTTTTTCTGCTCACCATCTCCAGCTTCTTCCACCCCTTCATTATTGTTATTATAAATTATTTATAATAAACCAACAGATTCCATAACAACTCTTTATCCTCCACTCATCCATCTTCTTCATTCCTCCCTCCTTCCATCATTCCTTCCCTCGACGTTCTTCTTTTCTTTGTTTACCTCCCTCCATCTAGGTAGGTTCCCTCTATACATATATTCCTAGGTTAATCCTTCTGTTGAACAAAGTAATTATATAGATACACACAACTGCTGTATGATAGACTCCTACCTAGGCAAATTCTTCTGTTAAACACAGTAATTATATAGATACACCTGACTGCTGTATGATAGACTCCTACCTAGGTAAGTCCTTCTGTTCCACACAGTAATTATACAGATACAACTGACTGCTGTATGATGGACTCCTGCCTAGGTAAGTGCTTCTGTAACACACAGTAATTATATAGATATACCTGACTGCTGTATGAAGGACTCCAACCTACATAAATCCCCCTGTTACATTTAGTAATTACATTGATATATGTGACTGATACATGAGGGACTCCTAGCTAGATAAGTCATGTTGAAC
Source organism: Rhinophrynus dorsalis (assembly GCA_037306005.1). Taxonomy (NCBI): domain Eukaryota; kingdom Metazoa; phylum Chordata; class Amphibia; order Anura; family Rhinophrynidae; genus Rhinophrynus; species Rhinophrynus dorsalis. The sequence goes on from CM074718.1 coordinate 258,386,954, forward strand.
ACAGTAATTATATATACCTGGCTGCTGTATGACACAAAAACTTTCTAAAATTCAATAAACACCAGAATTCTCTAGGGCCCCTATGCTCCAGACTAGAAGTGGAATAAGCCTGGGTTTACTTCTGTAACTACCAGTGAACAGTGGAAACGTTTAGGGTGCCAGCTAGTGTATGTGTGGTTCTCTACCTACAAGGAAACAGTAGAACAAGTCTGAGGTGTCAGAGTATGTGTGCTTATGTACCTACCAGTGGATGGGAAACAGGGCTGGGGTGTCAGACAGTGTATGTATAATTCTGTAAGTACCAGTGGACAGGTCAACAAGGGTGGGGTGTCAGAAAGTGTATGTGTGGTTTTGTGACTACTAGTAGAACAAGGCTGGAGTGGCAGACTGTGTGAGTGTGTGCAGTACTGCAACTACTAGTGGGCCCTTTATGTTCCAGTGGCATGGGGTCCTCTCAGAGTGTGCAGGGGGCCTCAGCAATGTGTTATGCCACTACCACCACATGTAGTGTTGCAGCTTACTGCACTGTGTAAAGAAGATGGCACCGTGCCATATGTGACCTCATAGCCTCAGTTAAAAAAAATTATATATATATATATATATATATATATATATATATATAATGTATGTACATATATGTATAGTATAAATGTATGTATGTATGCTCACGTGGTTGTCGCCGGTGGGTGCGCTGTTGAATTTTGCCACGGGCTCTAGCCCCAGATCTTTTTGGAACCTAGGAACGCCCCTGACCTATGTAGAATTAGACCCCTCATTTAGCTATAGCTATATATGTCCCCTATATCCAGTCTAACTTGAAAACAGGTTTGTATAAAGTGATTTGGGGAGCTGAGATTCCAATCTTGTCTTTGACCAGCTGATAATTCCATCTCTGAGAACTGTTTGTGTGGCATAATATATACCTTGGCATAATTAAATTTGTGTAGTCTAGGATAAAACAGATAAAAGCATAATAGCAGCCTCCTTTGGTATTGTTGAATTATATTCACGTTACCAAGAATAAACGTTTTGGTTCCTGCATAAGATCATGGTCAAGATCCATGAGCGTTACTCTTATTTTGATAAATATGAAGGTGTCTAACACATAATGAAGCAATAAGCTGGAGGCCTCTTTAGCACTCAGAGAATTAAATGTGAGGGTCTTTGTTGCTTTATGTACATGTAAGGGTACACAACTTAACTAAAGTGACATTACAACTACAAGCATTTTTCTGCTAACCATTACATACTTGATTCAGAAAACACAGGCTGTACCTGCATCACAAACACGCCATTCTCTGTGCATACAGAAATGTTATAAGCTTTGAAGGGAAAGGTCTGCAGCACCATCTGCTGGCCAATTCAGTAGTGCTGCAGTTGTTTCATTTCTCCATCAATTACTAGACCATGGGGGTGATTTTTATTCAGTGATAACATCTAGTTCTTTTAAGAGTATTTAGTAGATTTTTCTTAAAGGAATAGTAATGTTTCATAATAAAAGCAGCTTTACTTAATCATCATAGCATTTGGGCCTTGGAGAGTGTTATTTCAATTCTGTCAGAGTTGTAGTTCAAGAGTAATTGAATAATAAAATATCCACCTCTCGCTCCTTTTACTGATGTAACACTGCTCAGCTTAGAGCAGCAGGGAGTGTCCAGGTAGATTGCAGAGAGGGTCAGTCTTCAATTAAGATCAGGGAAAAAGCTGAAAAACCTGTCAAGGGGGCAGGGTTTTCATTGTTCTCACGGTAGAATATTGACCCTTGCTCTGAGGAGTGGGGTTTATACTAGGTAAAAGGGGCGGGAGGGGGAAACTTTATCGTTCAATTACTCTTGAACTACAACTCTCACAGTATTAAAATAACACTCTCTATGGTTCAATTGCTATGAAGATTAATTGGAGCTGCTGTGTTTGTGAAACATTACTAATTTTTAAAGTAGTTAAAAATAGCTAAACATATGTTTATATGTTTTAATTCTTTGTTATCACTATAAGGGTCATATGTAGAAATAAAAAAATAAGCAATTCTGGAGAAAACCAATAGCACCACTGGGGACAAATGAAAATGTCCATTAATTTAAATGGGGCCTTTAACTCCTTGAATCCTAGAAAGATTTTCTTTACATTTCAAAATTTTGAGGGGCACCTTAGCTGTTCTGGCCACGTGCATATTCTGATTGTGGGTGTTGCCAAAGAAATACCTCACCACCCCAGATTTGGGGTGACTTGTTTATTTGCTGGTTCACTGTCCAATATGTAACCCCTTGAATGAAGAGAGTTCCCCAAAGCAGAGCTTTGCAATGTGTTGGAGACCTCACAAGCAGGAACAGGGTTAAGACCTTTGCATTTTGTAGGCTAAGGGTATATTCGGTGCCAGGCAACAGTGGGCAAGGCTGAGATAGAGATTATGTGAGGTTTTGAGTTGGAAATAAAGGCACTTAGGATGTTTTGTTTTTATTAAACAAATTAACAGACACTTGTTCCAAGGGGATACTTCCCTTTTACTAGGGATGAGTGAAATTTTTCACCTCAAACCAAAATTGACGAATAATGGCACTTTGAGCTTGGTGAATAATTGGCTGCGAAAAGTTCAGTTTTTCCACTTTTTTCACCTGGCTCATTCCATTGAAATCATTTATTTCTCAAAGGCATATTATAAAATGGGTATGAGGTTGTCTGTGTTGGTGTAGTGTGGGGAAATCAGTTGAACATGGAATTTATTTGGGGGGTTGTTTACTGGGATTTGGGGGATTTACTGGGATTTGTTGTTAGAGGCCCAAACCCTGTGGAAACATTGTTTTGTAGGACTTAGACTTATTACTAATGACACAAGCCCTGAGGAAACATTGATTAGCTGTACGAAATTAGACTTGTGATAGGCCGAAGTCCTGAGGAAACATTGATTTGTAGCACTTAGACTTATTAGAGGCACAATTCCTGAGAAAACATTGATTTGTTGTAGGAAATTAGTTGTGTTCGGCTCAAGCCCTGAAGAAACATTGATTTGTAGGATTTAGGCTTGTTAGAAACAAGCCCTCAAAAATTGTTTATTTTTTGTAGGGCTTTTTTTTTTTTTTTTTTTTTTTTTTTTTTTTTTTTAAAGAGCAAGCCCTGAAGGAAAAAAATGCCTTACTGGCCTAGTGCCAGCAGGTCATGTCATGTTGGCCAGTGGCCACTGGCCATTGTTAAATGCCCTGATGTAATGGTGGAATTTGGACTGCTGTTCTTGCTGCTGCTGAGTTGTTTAAACAGCAGTAGGATTAGGCAGCTCAAAGGGAATGGGATTAGCAACAGCAGTTATATGGGTGATGATGATCATGGGTCCACTTGCCCAGGGCCAGATTTACATCTCAGGAGCCTGTAGGCACAGAAATCTGAAGCACCCTCCCATGGCCATCTCCACTGGACACCTCCACAATTCTCCTAATCTCTCCACACTGCCCCCCATCATCTCCATATTGCCCTCACATTGCCCCCCATCAGCTCCATATTGCCCCACCATCTCCATATTGCCCTCACATTGCCCCCATCATCTCCACCTTGCCCCATCTCCATATTGCTCTCACATTAACCCCCATCAGTTCCATATTGCCCCCATCATCTCCATATTGCCCTCACATTGCCAGCCCTCAGCTCCATATTGCCCACATCAGCTACAGCTTGCACCCCCATCAGCTCCAACTTGCCCTTACACTGCCCCCATCATCTCCATACTGCCTCCATTACCTCCATATTGCCCTCACATTGCCTCCATCATCTCCACTTTACCCTCACACTGCCCCCCATCAGCTCCATATTACCTGCACATTGCACCCACCCCCATTTCCTACCTCCTCCCGGGTGGTCCAGTGGAGTGGCAGGACAGGTCTGTGCCTCCTTCTACACAGACCTGTAACTGCTGGTGCTCCCGCGCGGTCTTCTGTTCAGTAATGCAGAGTGCTGGGAGATGATGTCATCACCCAGTGCTCTGTATTAATAAAGAGCTTACGAGGGAGCTCAGCAGCTAAAGATCTGTGCCGACGGAGGCGCTGACGGCAGACCTGACCGGGTGGGGGATTAGTGTCTGCACTGCCCGCGGCAAGAATAATTAAAATAAAATAAAAAATAAATTTAAAAAAAAACAGGTCCCAATGACAGGCTCCCCTCTTTGGTGTGCGCCTGTAGGCAGATACCTACTCTTCCTTATGAGAAATCTGGCCCTGCACTTGCCACTACTAGCTCCAGCGATCTGCCTGAGGCAGTAGCAGAGGAACACAACTAACCCCCACCACTTCAGGTATATGTGGAGAAAAGAAGAAGTTGGCCAGTAATGCTTCTCCACCTGCCCCTCCTCCAAAATCATGGGTGTGTTGGTACTAGAATAGAAATGTTTCCCTTGAGAGCAGGAACTGTGCCTCTAACATCAGCAACTGCAATGTGCACAGTGTGTGTGGTAAATAAGGGAAGGTCTGGGAACAATGGGTATATCTGCACTCACATCAAACACCTGGCACAACTATCCAAACACCATGGCACTTAGGGTCCCAATGTGAAATCCGCCCACCAGAAACCAAGTACTGCTGCTGTCACTATGACCCTTTTCCACTCCCTACTAAGGACACATGACAAATTTCAAGCAGTTTAATAGTAATGATGAACCCTCCCTGCCACCAGCTTAGCATATTCTGTGGGATGGACTCTCCTCAGATGCTGTTTTATGCCCTTATTGCGATTCTCCTCCACCACACTGCCATGTGTGGTCAGTGTACCACACAGTGTGCAATGAGTGGACACAAACTGCCATATCCTGACATCTACAGAATGGCTATCACTTGGTGGGGGAGGTAACAATGAATTAGGTGGATTCTCAGAAGATATAGTTACCCTAGAGCAAGAAGGTGATGGCAAGCTAATTGTTTTACTTGTCATCAAACTTTCAGCCTCTTACTGGGTTTCTCTATTCTTTCTCCTTTTTGCTCTCCACCTCACCTCTTGTTGCGTTTGGGGAGAGTCAGGGGGTACAGCAACAGCGGTGCACAATTTCCGCTGTGGGTGTTTGGCTTTAACATGTTTCACATAAATGTCATGGTGTCTGTTTCTCATGTGTGAGATCAAGGTTCTTGTGCTAAGGTGTGTTCCCTCCTTTCCCCTTCTCACCGTTGGTGATGACTGCACTGTGCCTACCCCAAGAGAAAAATAGTCCCACACCCATGACTTCAGGGAGGAGGAAAAAGATGGAGAAGAATGGCCTCTTTCATCTTCTTCTCCACATTCCCCTTCACTGGCTGGGGCAGAGGATGGTGTTGCTGCTGTTTTTTCAACTGCCTCAGAATCAGCACTGCAACTAGGACCAGGAATTTTGCTACTGCTGGAAAGTGTAACCTGTCCTAGTCCCACATCACTTGTTGGTCCCTTAATGTCACACTTGCCATTTCTTAGTGATGTGAAGAAAGCAGACTGGCAGCACTAGCAGCAGGCACAGGCAGCTGATCTGTGCTAGTGGTGGTGGTGGTATTATTGCTGCCTTCTTCAGAATCATGTTCCACTTGGACAATGCTGAGGGGGGAAGGGGACTCTCAGGGTCAAGGGAATGGTGTAGGCTCCCTTGACCACTAGGCTGGACTCTTTGCATTGCTTCCCCTACCACTCCCCTAATGCTAGTCTCACTGTTTGCTTCACCATCCCTTTTACTACTACTTACACCAACCACATTCCTCCTCACTAGTAATATTATGATAACCCTGTCCCTCACTCCTAACACTCTGTACAAGCTGCTGCATCTTATAAGTAGTAGTACTAGTGACTGGACTGCTTGCGGATGGCTATTGGAACACAGCACAGCAGCCTAGCACCTCTCTTTTGTCCTGTAGCTGCTTGTATTGTGTTTCACTTCCTGGAAAACAGTACTTTTTATAAGAAAAAAGGTGAAAAACACGTTAATAAAGGGGCAAAAACTTTCTAGTCATTGAAAAAATAGCTAAGAATTTTTGCCAATGGGCAAAAACGGTGAAGATTTTATTCACTTTATTTAAAGCAGATTTTCCTGCGAAAAAGCAGACAACCATGTGTTTTTCATGGATTTTTTTTTGGGGGGGAGCACTATGGGTAAATATTTCAGACTCTCAGGGTCAGCCTGTTTTTGAAGTTCTTGAAACCACACTCTCCACTCAAATACAGCCAGAGCCATAATAACTGCTTGAGTTTATCCATTTACTTTACAATGAGTTGGGAAACCCTCTGGCACTCAAAAGGTTAATACTCACTTCCTGTCTTCTACGTGGAATAGTAATATGCCCATTTTATCCTTTCTGCAATGTATTGAATTGCCTGTTTACTCTCCCTCCGCTTTTTCCCTCTCTAGGCATAGGCATATGACAATTCCACGTAGAAGACAGGAATTGAGTATTAACCATTTGGGTACCAGAGGGGTGCCCAACTCATTGCCAAGCAAACGGTTAAACTCAAGCAGTTATTATGGCTCTGACTGTACTCTATTCAATTGGTCCCATTAAAAAATTTTTTTAAAAAGTACCATCGATAGTTATAAGTCTCAGTCAGGTATTCTGTAACCTGCACTGTGACACACTACCGAACGGTAAAAATGCACTACAGGCGTTACATTTGCACTCATTGGAATCAGTGACAAAGTAGATGAATTTGCAATTTAGTGGGTGGCTAGTAACACACGTTAAGGGACTCACTTTTATCACCAAACATTACCGCTGAGAGTCCCCTAACACATCTGCTTAACCACCGACGTGTAAGTGAAGTGTAAAAAATATAAAAATAATAATAGGTATGCAAAAGCAGGTGTCTCTCCACCAGTGGCTCATGAATGTAAGGACCATATCAATACATAGAAAGAATGAGAAACGTGTGTGTGGGGAGGAATTAAACCTTGGAGGGCCAGTGGGTGATGCAACACATTTCAAAGCGTTGTATACCCACTGTCACTCAAGCGGTTAATCCCCCAAAGCTAACACCATCAAATTAAGATTACACACTTCTAATGTCTTTGTCCAGCATTGTCTTCTGCACCCTGGTCTTCCTTTTAATTATTCTTCTGTAGGCTTCTATCTTCTTCACCAACTGTCATTTCTTTTTTTCTGTGCTCTTATTCAGTCTTCCTCATTCAACTTAGTGTTGCAACTGAAAAAGAAATATTGTTATTAAAATGAATATATGCATTAAAGTTACACCACTGCTAGAAGCGGCAGCAGAAAAAAAAAGACCAAAAATTCCTCCTCCATGTACCTTTGGGCCATTGCCCGTTCCGAACTGAGGGAAATTTGAATAGGGACTGGTTTTTATAGGTCCAATCCTTGTTTATAATGGTTCCCATGCTCCTATTGGCTGGTATGGAGAGTTAGGCAGGGCACGAAACATGCCCTGCAGTAACCACACCTCCAAGCCAATCAGCTTCTAGTTCCTTTAGGCATCCCTCCAGCTTGAAGCTGATGGACTAGGAGGTGTTGTTACTGTGTAACCCCACATCCCAGCCAATGGGAGTGTGGGAACCATTTTGAACAAGGATTGGTAATATAAAAGCCAGTCCCTATTCAAGTTTCCCTCAGTGTGTATTGGGTAACGGCCCGAAAGGTACAAGGAGGGGGATTTACAGTCTTTTTTTTCTGCTTCCAGGGGAAATGCAAATAATCATTTTAATAACCATAGTTATTTTTCATGGGCAACACAAAACTGAAAATAGATGTATCACCTTACATTTTTTTTTACCATAGGTTTTGTTACTAACGTATTATTAGGAAAGCTGTTTGTTTTTTTTGTAATGTAAGTAGTTTTGCAGATATTTACTCTTCTGTGCTATGCACTTCTGCATAATGTGCACAGCACAGCTCGTCTTCTCCACCTACCTCCCTCCCAGCTGCCACAAGGATCGCATTCACACTTTCCTTTGGTATGCTGTGAATGCCTTCTAATGTGATATCCAGCTCCGGTTAGCATTATACTGAGGTTGCAACCTCAGTATAATGCTAACCGGAGTGTTATGTAAAAATAGAAGACATTCACAGCCAAAGGAAAGTGTGAACATGCTCCCTGGGGCAGCTGGGAGGGAGGTGGGAGGAGAATTAGGCAGTCAGATAGAGCTTTGCTAAAGAATCAGAGTACTGCATTATACTGACTGGCACGGCTTAAAAATAGGATATCTACAAAAGTACTTACATTAAAAAAAAACAGCTTTCCTAATAATACATTAGTAACAAAACCTATGGTAAAACATTTTTTTAAGGTGATACATCCCCTTTGAAGGAGGAAGACCGAAGAAAAGATGAAGAAGAAGAAAGAAGAAGATGACATATGAAGAAGATAGTGTTACTCCTCCTACCTGTATCCTATGCTTCTGGATAGGGATTGGCTAGTGAGAGCTTATAGGTGCGCTCTCCTCTTGCCTAGTTAATAAAGCTAATTTTGGTGGTTCCTTGTTGTGTTCCTGTTTAGACTGCTGACTTCTGCCTGAGTTCCTGACCACCCCTTTGGATCTTCCTTCTGTACTGCGATATTGATTTTTTGCTCTGGCTTCTGAACCTGGCTTTGTTTATTTGACCATTCTCCAGCTTATTCCCTCAGGTTCCTTCGTTCTCTGAATCCGTTGCTGACCTTGGCCTGGCCGTGACTCTGCTTCTGTTTTTGCCTTATCGGCTTTATCCTCCTTCTCTGCTCTCCGTTTGCTCTACACTTCGTGCAGGGAGCGTCTCCGACTCCTCCTACTTTTACTGGGTGTATCTGGGCCTTCTGCAGGCCTGCAGTCTTGGTTCCACGGTAGAGAGATTACTTCTCTCACTTCTGTGCTCCGATCCTAGGGGCTAGCCCATCCTTCCACTTCTCTTTGAGAAAGGTACACTCCAGCCTTCTCTGGCTGCTTTTCCCTTAGGTAGATAGGTTGCTGGTTGTGGCTCAAGCACCACTCATTTATTTTTACACCTCTGCACTGTTCATCAGCCAGCTGTGGCTTCAACATTGCATCTACCACAATCCGGCACCACTCATCAGCCTGCTGCGGCTGCAACATTGTTTCTACCTGTTGCTGGTGTATTCTCTCTCCTTAGTTAAACGGTAGGTCAACAGTGGCTATTTGCCATTCATCTATTTTGCTCTACTACCATATCAGCCTGCTCTGGCTGCATCATTGATTCAGTTTCTCCCCATCTCCTATACCCTCGTAGCCATAGATTGACAGCAGGATAGTGGGTTGGCTGTTTCTGGGCACCTATCTTGCCCTTTGCTTTTCACTTCTCTGAAGATCAGCTTCTGCCCCAGTGGGGGCTGGCTGTGGATTGAAGGCTTTCTTATTTTCCTTGTTTCTCCTTTGGGAGTGTACCCTTCTTCCTTTGCGAGGCCATCTATCTACCCCATTCTCTGGGCTATTCTGATTCACTCAGTGGGGACCTAGCCGTGGTCTGACGGTAGGAAGCAGGTCCAATTGTTTTGCACCACTGTTCTGGGGAGTCAGGGTTTTAGAGGGTTCATTTTGGCTAAGGCCTTTATTCTCTTTTGGTACCTCTGGACTCTAGGGGACAGTAGCAATTTTTGTCTCCTACTGCTGTCTTTTACTTGGTCTAGGTCCTGGTCTTACCTCCACTATGAGTAGCCTCTATTGATGTTTTCTCTGCCAGCTGTGGTGGTATTTGGTTCCTATTATTATCCGCATTGTGGGTCCTTCTTTTTCTGCTACTGGCCTTCTGATTTCAAGTCTGAGGAATATCTATCCTGATCCCAGCTCTGGCTCAGCTGGGGTCAGACATCTGGCTTTGGGGCTAGCACATTTACCTCAGCTTTGGCTGTAGAAAGGATATTCCGATAGGGCTCCTGCGCACCTGTACTTCTCGCCTTCTAGCTCTGCGCTCTAACACTATATTTGACCAATAACAGAATCTCCTTCATTTTTTCCTCCATAACACTTACATGGAGCTGACAAATAGAAGCATACAGAGGAAGAGTTAAAGAGGAAGACCAGGGTGCAGTCATACTGTGTATATAATTAGGCAAATGTTAGTTAACAATTGGAGTTTGAATAAGAGGGCAAGGTAATGTCTGATTAAGGAAGGAGGAGGTGACTTACTTGGTTGATTTACTGACCCTAAAGCCAAAACATTGGCTGGGCAGCAGGGAAACATACTCAAAGTCCACTGTCAGTTCTGTTTTACCATAGGTGAGTCACTATCTTCCTCCTTCTCAGACACCACAAATAAAATAAAAATCTTAGATTTTAAGCTCTAGAGGCAACTCTGCTACCTGAAAAATTATATGTACAGTTGGTAGAACTATGAAAGAATATATATATATCTATATCTATATATATATATATATATATATATATATATATATACAGTAATGTGCAAAGTTTTAGGCGGGTGTGAAAAAATTCTGTAAAGGAAGAATGCTTTCAAAAACAGACATGTTAATAGTTTATTTTTATATATTAACAAAGTGCATAGTGAGTGAACAGAAGGAAAATCTAAATCAAATCAATTTTTGGTGTGACCACCATTTGCCTGCCACACAGTTTTTAAGTAACTTGGCAGGTAGGTTGTTCCAAACATCAAACATCTTGGAGAACTAACCACACTTCTTTTGCGCATTTAGCCAGGCTCAGTTGCTTTTCTCCCAGACAGACTCAATAATGCTGAGATCAGAGCTCTGTGGGGGCCATACCATCACTTCCATAACTCCTTGTTCTTCTTTATGCTGAATATATTTCTTAATGACTTTAGCTGTATATTGCGGGCCATTGTCATGCTGCAGAATACATTCGGGGCCAATCAGATGCCTCCCTGATGATACTGCATGAAGTATACGTCTCTGCCTGTACTTCTCAGCATTGAAGATACCATTAATTCTGACCAAATCCCCAACTCCATTTGAAGAAATGCAGTCCCAAATTTGCAAGGAACCTTCACAATGCTTCAATGTTTGCCTGCAGATATTCATTCTTGTACCAGTATCCAGCCCTTCATTGAACAAACTGCCTTCTGCTACAGCCAAATATTTAAATATTTGACTCATCAGTCCAGAGCATCTGCTGCCATTTTCCTGCACCTCAGCTCATGTGTTTTCGTGCATAGTTGAGTCGCTTTACTTGTTTCCACGTCGGAGGTATGCCACAGCGCCAGAAGATAGATGCTAGGGACAAATTAGATTCAAAAAAGTTGTCGTGGAAAACAAAAAAATTGCAAACACCTAGTTAAAAGGGTGATTGAGTGTCATTCTTACTCGAACTGTAGAGCTCATCAAGGGAACTCTGTGTTCGAATGGTAGGAAGTCAAAGGTCACAAAGCAGTGTTAAAATGAGGAGGACAGAAGGCAATATTGATTTAAATGTCTAGACTTCTGTTCCATTACTTGAATGGTTTTATTTGAATACAGGTATGAGCTGTACTCCATGACACAGTTGGTTTAATGAAGAAATCCATAAGCAGAACTGCCAAGACTAGCTGTTCCAAGACTAAGTGTTCCTGGAAAGACTATTGAGCGCATCATCATGGTCCTAGTCTTGGCAACTGAAGAAAAGCTTGAATAAAGAGCAACCTGATGTTGCTCTACTCCATGAGATAGTTGGTTTGATGCTGAAATCTATGAACGTACGTGACGAGACTACCTGTTCACAAAATGAACCGTTCCTGGGAAGACTATTGCTCCCATCTCTATGGTCATAGTCCAGCCAAAAGCTAGCACACCAACCTTTGCCAAATAGCTAATTAATATGTGCACTGGAAACCTCTGGCAAAAAAAAGGCATGCCATTTGTTTCAAAGTTCAAATATACAAACATATGGATGTTGGGGAGACAACTGCTATGCTTCTTAATGTAAACCCCCCAAAAAATGGCTACTAAACTTCATGAGCTCTGTAAACTATGACTTTCATTAGTACCATTTGAGCAGACCCCTAAAATGACATTTTTCCCCCTTTATTTAAAAGGGACTTCAGGCACTGCTGAGAGTCGAACTCAGGATCCCCCGTTTACAAGACAGACACTTTAACCAGCTAAGCCACAGGACCTTCATTTGGCAGGGTTTTTGTTGATACTACTACATTAATTTGGCTTTCCAGATTCTCCAAACTAGTGGCCAGACTGTGAAAGCAATGGAAATATATAGCTAGCTTACTTCATGGAGAAACTAGCCGTTTACAAGATCCACACAATTGTGTAGACATAAATGCAGAAATTACTAATTTTCATGTGTTTCAAATTAAACATGCCTTTTGATACCGTCTTGAATCCTAATTCTGTTCTGTGACTTTGTCCTTTTGCAGAACGGTATCTATTTGACATGGGCATTTTCTTGTTTGATTTGATTTGATTTACCATCCTTTTCTAGTCTATAAAGTGTGTTGCCTTACTGTGCCAATGTCAACATTAGAAGGCTTAGGTCTTCTCCATTCAGAAGTTCTGAACGTGAGATACAGGGGGTCTGTACAGAGAGAAAATTGCCATAAAGTGGGAAAACACCGCTGTGTGTGCAGGTAAAGTCCTTAGAACTTGCTCTACTAAGGTCTTCCAAAAAGATAAGTGGAACTGTTATCGCAAATACTAGTCCTTACATTTCCTGAAAAATGTCACTCTCAACACCATCAATTTTAGCTGAGCGTGTAAACTTAAGCATGAAAGCAAAAGTATAAGCAAGTCGTTTTTCATTTCAACTTGTCGCTATGGTTTTCACAACAATAATAATTAAAAATATGCTCTGCCTAAATTCCCCACAGCACCATGTTGCACAGCAGCTTTCACTTTCTGGAGCAATGCAGCTTCAGATGGCACTTATGAGCTGCTCCATTACATTTGGCAGGCAACCATTTTGAGGTACTTGGAAAAATCGCACCAGGCACTGCTGAGAGTCAAACTCGGGATCTCCTGTTTACTAGGTTAAGTCTTCAATGAAGACCACTTCTTAACAGACTTCTCCAGACTGTAGATGGGTGTACCAGAGTCCCACTGTTTTCTACCAATTCTGAGCTGATGGCACTGCTGGATATCTTCCAGTTGAGAAAGGAAATAAACATAATGTGTCTTTCATCTGCTGAACAAAGTTTCCTTGGCTGATCACTGCATCTATGGTCCTCACGTAGCCTGTTTCGTTATGCTTCTTCAATAGAGCCTGGACAGCATATCTGAAAACCCCTATCTGCTTTGAAACTTATGCCTGGGAGAGACTTTGCTGATGCAGTATAACTACCTTGTGTCTACTTGCTGTGCTCAGTTTTGGCTGTTCCTCACACAGTTTTATTCCTCCTACACAGCTGTTTCTGTTTCAGGTAATGATTGTGTATCAACCCAGATATTAAATTGATGATCATTAGCACCTGTTTGGTATAATTGTTTAATCATATACCTGACTATATGCCTAAAAAATCCATGAGGCAAATATAGTAGTTGCTACATTTATTGGCTAACTAAGCAGATTTAGGATGCAAGGTCTCTTCCTCAGGCATGTTTCAAGACCTCTTAGGTCTCTTCCTCGGGCATGTTATACAGATAAATATGAAAACATCTCTCTTATATACAAATATACATTGCATTGTTTAGAATGGAAATTAGAAAAGAAAACTCAGTCCAGACCCAGATTCTTTTGATCAGTCAATGGGACATTAAATTAGCTGTACTGATGGGACAGTTTCGCACTCAGAGGGACAAAAAAAATTAGGAGGTTAAGTTAATACTGGAGTTTAATGCTTTACATTATTTGAATAGAGACAGAGAATTCCTGTCACATTATCACGTTGTGGATTAACCTTTCCAACAGTCCCACTGGGCTCATATATACCTCTAACTCCTCAGAGGAAGACTGCAATTTACCATTGACTGAGTTTTCGTACCTGATTTCCATTCTAAACAATGCAGTGTATTTGTATATAAGAGAGGTGTTTTCATATTTATCTGTATAACATGCCCAAGGAAGAGACCTAAGAGGTCTTGAAAGCTTGCATCCTAAATCTGCTTAGTTAGCCAATAAAGGTATCAACAATAGTGATGAGCGAGCACCCCAATGCTCGGGTGTTCGGGTGCTCTGACCGAGCACCCCCTGAGGCTCGAGTGCTCGGCCGAGCACCTGAGCCCCATTGAAGTCAATGGGAGGACTCGAGCATTACACCAGGCACCCCCTGCTCTGATGAGGGGAGGGTGCCTGGTCCATAGGAAAAGGGCAGAAAATGATGGAAACACCACAGAAATGGTTCAGGGACAGCATAGGGAGGATGTCTGGATGCATGTTGGACTCCAACATTGCTGCTGGGAACGATCTTTCGCCCGTAGTACGCCATTTTTACAGACTGACCGTAAAACACACAAAAAGGAAAATAAAAACGACTTTAGGCGAAAAATTGTTACCAAACAATATTTGCTGTATATTTACTTGTATATCATCTGCAAATTCTCCCAAAAATTTCCTCGATTTTTCTGAACTGAGGCCATGATTAAGAGGGAAACGTGCGCAGAGGCAAATTCTCCCAAAAATTTCCTTGATTTTATTGAACTGAGGCCATGATTAAGAGGGAAACGTGCGCAAAGGCAAATTCTCCCAAAAATGTCCTCGATTTTTCTGAACTGGGGCCATGATTAAGAGGGAAACGTGCGCTGAGCCGACCATCTAAAACATTATGGGTGAGGGTCTGCTGCGGAGCTGACCATCCTAAACATTATATGCGAAGGCCCGCTAGTGAGCTGACGCTATAAAACATTATATGAGAGGGCCCGCTAGAGAGCTGACCCAATAAAACATTATATGAGAAGGCCCGCTGGTGAGCTGACCTATATAAAAATTGTCAAACAGGGCCCGCTGGTGAGCTGGCCCTATATAAAAATTATATCACAGGGCCCGCTGGTGAGCTGGCCCTATATAAAAATTATATCACAGGGCCCGCTGGTGAGCTGGCCCTATATAAAAATTATATCCCAGGGCATATGGAAGAGGAGGAGGAGGATGAGAAGATTAAGAGTCAACCATATACCCGTTTTTTGGGTGGAAGGGGTGAATGGGAATACAGAGTATTCCCATCATTGTAAATAACATATATAAAGTGAGTTTATGTTCCCCCAGGGCTTTCCTCCAGTGGAGTGGAGAAGTCAGGGGAAATCCAGGCCTTGTTCATTTTTATAAGTGTCAACCTATCAGCATTGTCGGTGGAAAGGCGGATACGCTTATCTGTTATGATGCCACCAGCAGCACTAAATACCCGCTCAGACAGAACGCTGGCGGCAGGGCAGGCCAGCACCTCCAAGGCGTAGAGTGCCAGTTCATACCACGTGTCCATCTTGGACACCCAGTAGTTGTAAGGCACAGAGGGATCATTGAGGACGCTGACACGGTCTGCTACGTACTCCTTCACCATCTTCCAAAACTTTTCCCTCCTTGTGACACTAGGCTGCGCATCAGGGTGAGGGTGCTGGCGGGGTGTCATGAAGGTGTCCCACGCCTTGGAGAGTGTTGCCCTGCCTTTGTCGGAACTGCTGTGTGCTCCCCTTTTCTCCCCTTCTCGGTTGGCCAAGGTAGCACGTACTCTGCCGCCAGCGTTGTCAGATGGAAAATTTTGGAGCAATTTTTCAACAAGAACCTTCTGGTATTGCACCATTTTGCTTGTCCTCTCCACCGGAGGAATGAGAGATGAGAAATTCTCTTTGTAGCGGGGGTCCAGAAGGGTGAACACCCAGTAATCCGTGTTGTCTAAAATGCGTATAACGCGTGGGTCACGGGAAAGGCAGCCTAACATAAAGTCAGCCATGTGTGCCAGAGTACCAACAGTCAAGATTTCGCTGTCCTCACCAGGAGGATGACTCTCAATCTCCTCATCCTCTTCCTCCTCTTCTGCCCACCCACGCTGAAGAGATGGAACTAAAGTTCCATGGCCACCCTCTGTAGCGGAGGCAACCGTGTCTTCCTCCTCCGCCTCCTCCAATTGTCGCTGAGAAGACGAAGTGAGGGTGCTCTGGCTATCACCTTGTGTAAGCTCTTCCTCCCGCATTTCCACCTCTTCCACATGCAAAGCGTCAGTTTTAATTGTGAGCAGCGAGCGTTTCAGTAGACACAGAAGTGGGATGGTTACACTGATAATAGCGTTATCGCCGCTCACCATCTGTGTCGATTCCTCAAAATTGCGTAAAACCTCACAAAGGTCTGACATCCATTCCCACTCCTCACTTCTGATTACAGGAAGTTGAACGGAGAGGCGACGACCGTGTAACAGCTGGTACTCCACTACTGCCCTCTGCTGCTCACAAAGCCGGGCCAACATGTGGAAGGTGGAGTTCCAGCGTGTGCTCACGTCTACAGCAGCCGGTGAGCTGGCAATTGTAAGCGCTGCTGCAGCTTCAACAGGCCGGCTGAAGCTGTAGATGACTTACGGAAATGTGCACACACGCGGCGCACCTTGGTCAAGAGATCATGCACATTGGGGTAGGTTTTTAGAAATCGCTGAACCACTAAATTAAATACATGCGCTAGGCATAGTACGTGTGTGAGCTTGCCGAGCTCCAAAGCCGCCACCAAGTTATTCCCATTATCACACACAACCATGCCTGGTTGCAGGTTGAGTGGCGAGAGCCACTGCTCGGTCTGGTGACTAATCCCCTGCAACAGCTCTGAGGCCGTGTGCTGTTTGTCCCCAAGGCAGATCAGCTTCAGCACGGCCTGTTGACGCTTCCCCACTGCAGTGCTACACTGCTTCCAGCTACTGGCTGATGGGGGAGTGGCGCTGCGTGTAGAGAATTCGGAGGTGGAAACGGAGGAGGAGGAGCCAATAACGTAGGTGCTGGCGGAAACCCTGATGGAGGTAGGGCCCGCAATCCTCGGCGTGGGTAGCACCTGTGCCATCCCAGGGTCCGAGTCGCTCCCAGCCTCCACGACATTCACCCAGTGTGCCGTCAGGGAAATGTAGCGTCCCTGGCCACAAGCACTTGTCCATGTGTCAGTCGTTAAGTGGACCTTCCCAGTAACTGCGTTGGTCAGGGCACGGGTGATGTTACGGGACACATGGTGGTGTAATGCGGGGATGGCACACCGGGAAAAGTAGTGGCGGCTGGGGACCGCGTACCGAGGGACAGCTGCTGCCATCAGGCTGCGGAAGGACTCAGTGTCCACAAGCCTAAATGGCAGCATTTCGATGGCCAGTAATTTGGAAAGGTGTGAGGTTAGTGCTATGGCCTGTGGGTGGGTGGCTGGGTATTTTCGCTTGCGCTCAAATGCCTGGGGTAACGACATTTGGACGCTGTGCTGGGACAGGGAAGTGGATGTGGTCGCTGATGGTGCTTCAGATGGTACAGGTGCAGGGCGGGAGGTATGCGGGCCTGCGCCTTCGACAGGCGATTGGCCGGCACCGAAAACAGGGGAAGAGGAGGCAGTGGTGTGGCCTGCAGACACAGATGGGCGATCCAGGCGTTCCTCCCACTTATTACGGTGCTTGGATGCCATGTGTCGGATCATGCTAGTGGTGGTGAGGTTTCTAGTGTTCATGCCTCGGCTCATTCTGGTGTGGCACAGGTTGCAAACTACAATTCTTTTGTCGTCCGCACTTTCCTTAAAAAAACGCCATACCGCGGAACACCTACCCCTTGGCAAGGTAGATTTACGCAAGGGGGTGCTCCGTGGAACATTTGCGGGCCGGTTTGGTGCGGTCCGCCTTCTTTCTGTAGCCACACCACTGCCTCTTCCAGCCTGTTGCGGTGCTGCAGATGGCTCACCCTCAGGACTGCTGTCATCGCTCGGCTCTACACCTTCCCAGGTGGGGTCAGTCACCTCATCGTCCACCAAGTCCTCCTCCACTTCCTCACTCTGATCATCCTCCTCATGTCTTGATCCCACCACATACTCAGTCATTGACAACTGTATAACATTCTCCTCAACAAGGTCTTGAGACAGTAATAGTGGTTGATTTAATGGCAACTGTGTCTCATCATCATCATCATCATCCACTACTTCCTTTGACCTTAAATGCCGTTCACATCTGTCATCTTCTTGTGATTGGGTACCCTCTAGAGGTTGTGAATCAGGGCACAAGATGTCATGTTCCTCTGCAAGCGTGCTTGGAGAGAGGGTCAAATGAAGGATTGGTGATGAGACGAGCTCCTCACTATATCCCAGTGTGGGATCACTTCTTTGACCAGACCGTCTATGGTGGGAGGAAGGATGATCAGAGTGAGGATTATGTTGACCAGACTCTTGGCTACTGAGAGTGGACTTGGTGGAAGACAGGGTGGTGCTTAACCGACTGGAAGCAGTATCAGCTGACATCCAACCGACCACCTGTTCGCAGTGGTCGGACCTCGAGAGTGATGTCCTGCGACGCCCTGTAAAATTAGACATGAAGCTAGGTATGGTGGATGTCTTTCTTTCTTGTGCTCTGGCACCAGGCACAGTTTCTCCGCGTCCTGACCCGCGCCCTGAACTATCAGGATCACGTCCACTTCCCCGTCCCTTTTTACCCGCCTTCTTCATCTTACACGGAATATGTGACTTTGATATTTTAGTTTGAAGACTTAACAGTATTTCTTCCTATTCTGCAACTGTGCACAGTACACAGAATAGGCTGCTAAACTGCGGTGACGCACACTGAATGGAATATGTGACTTTGATATTTTACTTTGAAGACTTAACAGTATTTCTTCCTATTCTGCAACTGTGCAGAGTACACAGAATAGGCTGCTAAACTGCGGTGACGCACACTGAATGGAATATGTGACTTTGATATTTTACTTTGAAGACTTAACAGTATTTCTTCCTATTCTGCAACTGTGCAGAGTACACAGAATAGGCTGCTAAACTGCGGCGAAGCACACTGAATGGAATATGTGACTTTGATATTTTAGTTTGAAGACTTAACGGTATTTCTTCCTATTCTGCAACTGTGCAGAGTACACAGAATAGGCTGCTAAACTGCGGTGACGCACACTGAATGGAATATGTGACTTTGATATTTTACTTTGAAGACTTAACAGTATTTCTTCCTATTCTGCAACTGTGCAGAGTACACAGAATAGGCTGCTAAACTGCGGTGACGCACACTGAATGGAATATGTGACTTTGATATTTTACTTTGAAGACTTAACAGTATTTCTTCCTATTCTGCAACTGTGCAGAGTACACAGAATAGGCTGCTAAACTGCGGTGACGCACACTGAATGGAATATGTGACTTTGATATTTTACTTTGAAGACTTAACAGTATTTCTTCCTATTCTGCAACTGTGCAGAGTACACAGAATAGGCTGCTAAACTGCGGCGAAGCACACTGAATGGAATATGTGACTTTGATATTTTACTTTGAAGACTTAACAGTATTTCTTCCTATTCTGCAACTGTGCAGAGTACACAGAATAGGCTGCTAAACTGCGGCGAAGCACACTGAATGGAATATGTGACTTTGATATTTTAGTTTGAAGACTTAACAGTATTTCTTCCTATTCTGCAACTATGCAGAGTACACAGAATAGGCTGCTAAACTGCGGTGACGCACACTGAATGGAATATGTGACTTTGATATTTTACTTTGAAGACTTAACAGTATTTCTTCCTATTCTGCAACTGTGCAGAGTACACAGAATAGGCTGCTAAACTGCGGTGACGCACACTGAATGGAATATGTGACTTTGATATTTTAGTTTGAAGACTTAACAGTATTTCTTCCTATTCTGCAACTGTGCAGAGTACACAGAATAGGCTGCTAAACTGCGGTGACGGACACTGAATGGAATATGTGACTTTGATATTTTAGTTTGAAGACTTAACAGTATTTCTTCCTATTCTGCAACTGTGCAGAGTACACAGAATAGGCTTCTAAACTGCGGTGACGCACACTGAATGGAATATGTGACTTTGATATTTTAGTTTGAAGACTTAACAGTATTTCTTCCTATTCTGCAACTGTGCAGAGTACACAGAATAGGCTGCTAAACTGCGGTGACGCACACTGAATGGAATATGTGACTTTGATATTTTAGTTTGAAGACTTAACAGTATTTCTTCCTATTCTGCAACTGTGCAGAGTACACAGAATAGGCTGCTAAACTGCGGTGACGCACACTGAATGGAATATGTGACTTTGATATTTTACTTTGAAGACTTAACAGTATTTCTTCCTATTCTGCAACTGTGCAGAGTACACAGAATAGGCTGCTAAACTGCGGTGACGCACACTGAATGGAATATGTGACTTTGATATTTTACTTTGAAGACTTAACAGTATTTCTTCCTATTCTGCAACTGTGCAGAGTACACAGAATAGGCTGCTAAACTGCGGTGACGCACACTGAATGGAATATGTGACTTTGATATTTTACTTTGAAGACTTAACAGTATTTCTTCCTATTCTGCAACTGTGCAGAGTACACAGAATAGGCTGCTAAACTGCGGTGACGCACACTGAATGGAATATGTGACTTTGATATTTTACTTTGAAGACTTAACAGTATTTCTTCCTATTCTGCAACTGTGCAGAGTACACAGAATAGGCTGCTAAACTGCGGCGAAGCACACTGAATGGAATATGTGACTTTGATATTTTACTTTGAAGACTTAACAGTATTTCTTCCTATTCTGCAACTGTGCAGAGTACACAGAATAGGCTGCTAAACTGCGGTGACGCACACTGAATGGAATATGTGACTTTGATATTTTAGTTTGAAGACTTAACAGTATTTCTTCCTATTCTGCAACTGTGCAGAGTACACAGAATAGGCTGCTAAACTGCGGTGACGCACACTGAATGGAATATGTGACTTTGATATTTTACTTTGAAGACTTAACAGTATTTCTTCCTATTCTGCAACTGTGCAGAGTACACAGAATATGCTGCTAAACTGCGGTGACGCACACTGAATGGAATATGTGACTTTGATATTTTACTTTGAAGACTTAACAGTATTTCTTCCTATTCTGCAACTCTGCACAGTACACAGAATGTGCTGCTAAACTGCGGCGAAGCACACTGAATGGAATATGTGACTTAGATATTTTAGTTTGAAGACTTAACAGTATTTCTTCCTATTCTGCAACTCTGCACAGTACACAGAATGTGCTGCTAAACTGCGGCGACGCACACTGAATGGAATATGTGACTTTGATATTTTAGTTTGAAGACTTAACAGAATGTGCTCTAATCTGCAACTCTGCACACTAAACAGAATGTGCTCTAATCTGCAACTTTGCACACTAAACAGAATGTGCTCTAATCTGCAACTTTGCACACTAAACAGAATGTGCTCTAATCTGCAACTTTGCACACTAAACAGAATGTGCTCTAATCTGCAACTTTGCACACTAAACAGAATATATGAAATTTTTTTTTTTTTGTTTTTTTCCCCCCACACAAAATAACCTGCTGCCCCCACACACAGTAGTCCTAAAAAGGACTTTTGGTTCTTTTTTTTTCACAATTTTGCTTTTTTTCTCCCTACACTGACTTTCCCTTCCTATCCTCAGCTCTCCCTGGCTAAGACTGAGCCGAACTCGCTGGTCAGGTGCTATACAGCACCCGACCACGGGTTCTGGCCAGCCAATCAGTGTAATGCCAGCAGCCAACATGGCTGCTGGCATTACACTGATGTCAGAGCCTCCCTGCACGTTTATTGGCTGCGCAGCAGCCGCAAAACGTGCGGGGAGGAGACCCGAACATGGCGGGCGAGCACATGCGGTACTCGTACGAGTACCGCCATGTGCCGAGCAGAGCGATGCTCGAGCCGATCCGAGCATCGGCCGAGCATGCTCGCTCAACACTAATCAACAACTGTGTTTGCCTTCTGTATTTCTATGGCTAACACAGTACCATCTGTTATAAAATCCCTGACTTTGTGCAGGTGTACCTGGAAGAATGTTTTGAATGAATAGGGTGGTGACACCAAATATTGATTTGATTTAGATTTTTCTTCTGTTCACTCACTGTACATTTTGTTAATTGATAAATATAAACTACTAACATGTATATTTTTGAAAACATTTTTACTTTACAGCATTGTCACACCTGCCTAAAACTTTTGCACATTACTGTTCATATATATGTACATTTACACTTGATACTAAACGCCCAAGAAGAAGACCAAAGACAAGATAGAGTGGCAAAAGGCAAAGACCCGAAGTGGATTAAAAATGGCTGAAGACGATGATGATGAGAATGATATATATACGCACACACCAAGGTAAAAATAGTGGAAGTGTGTAGAATGTCTGTTGCCTGTGTGTGAGCATGTCCGTTGTGCACGTGTGTCTGCGCATGTCTGTTACATGTGTGTGTGTACATCTGTTATGTGTGTCTACATGTGTGCATCTCCAGTGTGTGTGTGTGTGTGTGTGTGTGCATGTATGTCTTTTGCATGTTTCTGCCGCTCACTGTGTGTAAGTGTCTGCCTGTGTGTTACACATGTCTGCATTTATCAGTGTTTCTACATTTCAGACACGTACTCCCAACGGTCATAACATGATGGGCAATGCTGTCCCACATTGCTAGTTTTTAATAAAATAATAAATCACAAATAAATCAACACTGCGAAAGTGTGATTTATGTGGGAAAAGCAAGTCTTATGGTTTGACTGGCATGTCAAATCTTTGGCATTGTATCTACCACCCACCAAATTCAGGTGGAAGGGGTTTTCATTCACTTTTTTTCCCCACCATAACCTTTTCAGTTTGTGCTCCACATGTGCACCAAGCCTCAATAGCAAGCCAGTAAAACCAACCTCATGTTGATGAGTTGCATAGACAATGAAACAGCTGTCCATGAGTGGCACCAGACAGAAATGAGTGCCTCCAAAGGACAATACCCTCCCTGAGACAAAAGAGGACAGCAACACAGGGGGCATGGAGAAAGCAGTGAGCCCCTCTGGATGCCCAGCCTTAGAGGGAAAAGGACAGTATTATGCTGACATCCTGGACTTCTTGGAGTCTGTCCTACAGACTGATGAACCTCCAGACTGGGGAGGAGAACCCAACGGTGGAGAGTGGTAACTAGTGTCACTGTCTATATGTCCTATCTAACCTATTCTTCTCCCAACTAATGGCATCTCTTACAGCATTTACCATTAATGTGAGGAGCATTAGGGACCAGTACAGGCGACAGGGAATACTAACTTTTCTCTCTTCCCATGGAAGCGATATATATATATTGCAGGAATATGCCTTACCTTTTTCTCAATCCTACAGGCATCTCATGCGGCAATGGCCCCATGGCCCCTCGTACTGCTCGGGTGGGGGCAGCTCTAAGTCTGCAGGTGTAGCCATTTTGATCAGAGGGGGGCGGTTCGCGTTTGATTCTGTTCAGGAGCTAGTCTGCGGCAGACTTCTTGTCGTAGATGGCTTCTGGGCAGGTGAGCCTGTGCGGCTCATCAACGTGTACGCCTCCCCTGAGAGAAATGAGTGACTGGAGCTTTTCCAGCGCCTGCTGACCCAGCTCGCTACCACCCGGGCAGTGGTGATGGGTGGGGATTTTAATTGCCCAATTGAGGAGGATGGGTGCAGCTCCTGTCATAATGCAAAGCTGGATAAAACATCCAGGTTACTGATAGAGATGGTCAGGGAGGCGTCCTTGCAGGAAGCGGTGGGCTCCATTGGGGCAGGCTCCATTAATTATACTTGGAACCTCCCCGATGGCTCAACGTGTTCTCGGATTGACTTCCTGTTCACCTCCAGAACAGTAGAGCACAAGTGGCATTCTATGGTCCCCTGCTACTTCTCTGACCACAGGGCCATTCACTTCCAAGGGGTCCTGGGCAAAGGGTTTCCTCTCGGTCCAGGCTCCTGGAAGTTGAACTGTGCTCTGCTGGAAAGAGAGGAGATTATAGAGGAGCTGCGGGGTGCTTATAAAATGTGGAAACTAGATAAAGTGTACTTCCCCACTGTGGCCCAGTGGTGGGAGTTTATGAAAGTTAAATTCCGCAGTTTCTTTCAGGCGAATGGCAGACGCCAGGAGTGTGAGAGGAGGAGTGAACTCAGGAGACTTCAAAGGAAACTGCACTCCCTGCAGGA
Source organism: Rhinophrynus dorsalis (assembly GCA_037306005.1). Taxonomy (NCBI): domain Eukaryota; kingdom Metazoa; phylum Chordata; class Amphibia; order Anura; family Rhinophrynidae; genus Rhinophrynus; species Rhinophrynus dorsalis. The sequence goes on from CM074718.1 coordinate 258,410,891, forward strand.
CCTCCAGCTCTATGGCTGGGATATGAGAAAGGAGCTGGATGAGACCAAAGAGGGCCTGAAAAGGCACTTTGAGGAGCAGTCCAGATGCATTATCTTCTGTTCCAGGGTGGAATACCTGGAGAAGGGTGAGAAATCTAACTCTTTCTTTTTCAGGAAGCTCCACTCTGCACACACTCTCCTGATAGAACTGAGAGACAGAGATCGCAGAATCCAAGAGGGGAAGGAAGGGGTCATGAAAGTGGTCACAGACTTCTACAGAGACCTCTACTCCCCCACAGACACAGACCAAGCTGATAAGTTCCTGTCAGGTATCACTAACTCTGTTGATCCCACAGGTAGAGCAGCTATGGACTCCCCCCTGGAGTTGGAGGAGCTGTTCTCTGCTGCCAGTTCCTTCAAGTCAGGCAGGACCCCGGGCTGTGATGGTCTCCCAGCTGAATTTTATATAAAGCTGTGGGACCTCATAGGCCCAGACCTGCTTGAACTATATGAGGAGATGGTGGCGGAGGGCAGAATGCCTCCGACGCTAAGGGAGGGGATGATCACGATCTTGTATAAACAGAAGGGAGAGAGATGCGACCTTAAAAATTAGCGGCCCATCTCTCTCCTGAATGTGGACTACAAGATCCTTGCCAAGGTACTAGCCAACAGGCTAAAGAGGGTCATTGGTCATATTGTTCACCCAGACCAAACCTGCGGCATTCCCAGTCGCAGAATAGCAGATAACCTTGCCCTAATCAGAGACACGGTCCACTATATCAGAGACCGCCGTATAAAGGCATCCCTGGTCAGCCTTGATCAGGAGAAGGCCTTTGACTGTGTCTCTCATGAATTCATGGGCAGGGCACTGCACAGATTTGGGCTGGGAAAAATGTTCTGTTCATATGTTAACCTAATGTACCTTGACATTTTCAGTACGGTGCTGGTGAACGGCTGGAAGACTGACCCCTTTCCAGTACTTTCTGGGGTCAGACAAGGTTGCCCTCTCTCACCTCTCCTTTTTGTCTGTTGTATAGAGCTCTTCGCTGAATGTATCAGACGGAATCCAGAGATCAGGGGTATCACTGCACCAATACGTGGCAGACAAGAGGCAAAGTGCTTGCTGTACATGGACGATGTAACCATCTTCTGCTCTGACCAGCAATCAGTAAAAGAGCTCGTCCAGACATGCGAGGACTTTGGCAAAGCTTCGGGTGCAAAGGTCAACTGCGGGAAGTCAGAGACCATGCTCTTCAGGGAGTGGCACCTGTCATCTGACCCCTTCCCTTTCCCCATCAGGACAGGCTTCATCAAAATCCTGGGAGTCTGGTTCGGTGGAAAAGGCATGGCCCTGAAGTGTTGGGATGAAAGACTAGCAAAAGTCAGACAGAAGTTTGGACTATGGAGCCTCAGGGACCTCACCATAGAGGGAAAAATACTGGTACTGCAGAATGAGATCCTTCCAGTTCTGCAGTATATGGCCTCGGCAACAATTTGCAGAGCCATCACAAGGGCAGTGTTTCACTTCATCTGGGGCTCCAAAATAGACAGAGTGAACCGTGCAGTTATGTACAAGGAGCCCCACAAAGGAGGAAAGGGGGTGCCAGACATCCCCACCATGTTGCGGGCCTTCTTTGTGTGCAACTGTGTGCGGAGGACTTTAAGAGAGAGCGGCCATGTCCCTTTTCTTCCTGCTTCCTCTTTGGAGGGGACTTGGTTGGGAGCCGTGGGACAGCTCCATCCCTTACAACTGGACTACCCCCTGGTTCTACCAGGATGTTGGTAGATTTGTGAGGGAGAACCAACTGGAGGGTGTTAAACCAGAACTGTGGACCACAAAGGTCATATATAAGCTCATCAGAACAAAAGGCATTATAGAGACAATTTCAGGACTCTCAGCTGCTACTTCCAAGATGGTATGGCAGAACGTGTCATCAGGGAGACTCACCAACAGACACAAGGACACTGCATGGATGGCCATTCAGGGGGGTCTGTCTCTCAGGTCATTCATGTATGCAAGGAACCTATGCAGGTATAGACACTGCCCTAGAGGATGCGTGGCAGAAGAAACTGCCCTGCATGTTTTTTGGCAGTGCCCCTTTGTCCAAGCTCTGTTGGATGACCTGGAAAATGAACTCAAAGACTCTGTTCCAAAGAGACACTTGTCGTACCATTCAGTACTGTATGGACTATTTCCAGGGACACACTCATATGGTGCTATCCAGGAAGCCTGGCACATCATGTGCTGTGTGAAAGACGCTCTGTGGTTTGCAAGGAATCATCTGGTGCTGAGGAGAGGAGACACAGGACTGTCGCAGACTGATCCACAGTCTGCTAAGAGACTATAACATCTTGGACAGCCCTGAAGAGGAGGAATAGCATCCCCTCCAATGGCCCAATATCACTGTCACCTCCACTTGGCCCCCTAACCCATGCCCCATATCCCACCCCCCCGCACACACATCCAATCCCCCAGGCGAATGCCCACAGAGACTTTAATACAGTGAAATAAAGTACAAGTGTTGAGTTCAATAAAGTGATGATACAATAAAGTTTAAATGTACCTGTGTGTTGCCAAAGTGCACTGCGTTGCAGGTATTAAGAATGTTATTGTTTTAAATGTATGAATGCACTCTACATTGTAAAGCATTACTGTACAAAGAAATGTTGTATTGTATTTTCCATGTCAAAATAAAGATTATTTTTTCAAAAAAAAAAAAAAAAAAAGCTGTCCAAGGGTGGTTCACTGGCTTTGCATCTCTTCCTGAGTTCTGCCTTAAAGCTGTTACTCAGTATACACATACTCTGAGGAATCCATGTATAAAGTGGAATTTGAGGCAAAAAGGTGATTCCTTGCTAAGCGTATTTGCATATGCCTACCCAGAATCCCTTGCAGTAGTAACAACACTGCAAAAGTGTGGTTTCTGTGGGAAAAGCAAGTTTTATGGCTTGACTGGCATGTCAAATCTTTGTTTGGCATTGTATCTACCACCCACCAAATTCAGGTGGAAGGGGTTTTCATTCACTTTTTTCCCCACCATAACCTTTTCAGTTTGTGCTAAGATAGATTAGATATATTAGGTAGATGATTAGATAAAAGAATAAGCCTAATTGCATAATTTATGTCTCCTCAGAAAACAGACACACAGACACACAGACACACACACACAGACACAGACACACACACACACACACACACACACACACACACACACACACTGAACAGAATGCCTCATTACATAATTTATGTCTCATTAGGAGACACAACTCCCATTGGGTGATTCAATGGGGGCATGGTTATCAAACAGGGAGTTGGCCCGCCCCTTCCATCGTGCCCACCACTATCCAACTGACAAAAAAAAATATAGCTGCCACTCGCTCCTGTAGTAGGGGATATCTATAACTTCTCACTCAGGATCATGACCCCACAAACACACTGTTTCACCTCCCACAGATAATTGTAACCCTCCATACACTCTGTTCCAGTACGAGGGTGTAATCTTTCTATAAAATACAAACTCAGGGATAAGCTTAATAGCAACTCCTTTATTTAACTCTTCATCTCTTCAGTCAACCTCACTAACTGTCTGTTTTCAACTGTCACTCCTCCACTTCCTGATTCCCGCCCTTTCTCCTTAAAGGGAGAGAGATGCTTTGCTGTATGTTACAGAGGGCAAGCCTCAATCACCACTTTCTATTTCTTCCCTCAGCATACTGCTACTTTGCCTCAACTGAAGAGCCACCGTGTGTTATATTGCTATGTTACCTCAGCTTAAGAGGAGTTACTGCTCCCATTGGGTGATTCAGTGGGGGAGTGATTTAAATCATGCAGGGAGTTGGCCTGCCCCCACTATCCAGCCCGCCACCACTATCCAAGTGACTGAAAAAACAAAATGGCTGCCACTCGCTCGTATACCACAGACACAAACACATCAGACACAATCACACACACTCAATCACACACACGCAATCATACACATTCACACTCTCTCACTCACACACACACACTCTCAATGACACACACTCACACTCTCTCACTCACACTCTCACTCACACACACTCAATCATACTCTCTCACTCACACTCACTCAATCATACACACTCACACTCTCTCACACTCAATCATTCACACTCACACACTCTCTCAATCACACTCTCACTCACTCTCTCACTCACACCCTTTCACTCACACCCTCACACAATCACTCACACGCAATCATTCACACACTCACTCTCGCATTCACACACACTCATTTACACTTACACTCACACCCCAGAAGCCAGCACAATCCACCTTCCACAATAGTATGTGCAATTACCATGTGCATTTCAACTACATGAATGAATGCAACTCTCTCACTCAATCACTCACACTCAATCACTCACTCTGTCATTCACACACATTCTCACTCACACCCACTCACTCACACTCACTCACACCCTCATGCAATCACTCACACGCAGTCAATCACATTCACACACTCACTCTCGCACTCACACGCACTCATTTGCATTTACACACTCACACCCCGGAAGCCAGCATGATCCACCTTCCACCATAGTCTCACTCACACTCACTCACACCCCGGGAGCCAGCACGATCCATCTTCCACCATAGTATGCGCAATTACCACATGCATTTCAACTACATGAATGAATGCCACAGTGGAGGCATAAGTACAAACACAAACTCATTACAGTGACACATAAGTCACCCCCTTATGACTCACTCTGTGTGTGTGTGTCTCTGTGTGTGTCTGTGTGTTCCTCACTGTGTGTGTTGCATGTCTGTATCACACTCGATGTGTCTGTATGATTTGCATTGCATATATGTGTGTATGACTGTGTCACTCTTTATGCATCTCAGTGCATTTGCGTGTGTGTCTCTGTGTGCATGTGTCTTGCATCCATGTGTGTGCATTAATTCCTTATATATCCTGACGGGCAGCGCCGTCCTACATTGCTAGTATATATATATATATATATATATATATATATATATATATATATATTATATATATATTTGAATACAAATCATTGGCCAAACAATTAGACCATTAAAAAAAGATATTTGGAAAATAGAAATAGTATCCTAAAGAAGAAACATGCAATTCCCAAGCACTGTATCAATTGCCCAGATTATTATTCCATCACAGACATAACAGATATGGGCATTGAGCATATCCGCCTACAACGATAGGGAGAAGCAGATTCCAACAGTTGCCAAAACAAGACAGATTCTGAATATTGAAATTGCCCTAAATATTTCAAATGAAGATGTGGATCTTCTGATGGATTTCCTTGTATAATATTTACGTTTCCCTCCACACACCCATGTATAATACAAACTTAATTGCTCTTGTCCTGTACATTTGGATGGTGGTGTATGCCACAACCCCTCCACATTTGAACTAAGACCTAGGATATTAGGTCATTTTATAATAGATATTCATCAATAAACACATAATTAGATATTATAATTTACACCCTGTATCATAGGCACATTAATATAAAGATAAGGAAAATTATATGAGTTTAAATTACTGTAGTAATTTTATTAGAAAATATGTTTCTCTCTTTTACATCCATCTCTCTCTTAGCAATATCTATCCTTACAATAACAGTTTAGCATTATTTCCATTATATTATTAATACACATAAATCAAATTATCACTCTGAGCATAGTAAACCATGAAGTATATTTCTTACATCCAGTAAAAGTTTTCTGTTATTTAGTGTCCTAGGATGTAAAATAATACCTATATTGTGGAATTATATTGATCAGTTGCTATTTTTAAATGATAGTGAATTTTGAGTTTCTATATGATATGATATATGATAACATGCCTGAGGAAGAGACCTAAGGTCTTTAAAGCTTGTATTTAAATCTGCTTAGTTAGCCAATAAAAGGTATCAAAAACTATATTTGCCCAAAGTGAACATGGCAGCACCTCCAGAAAATTTAAATGTGGAAGAGCATAGGGCCATAATCAAGTTCCTGTTTCTCCAAGGGAAAGGTGCGAAGCAGATCCATGAAGATATGTCACAAACTTTGGGTGACAGAGGCCCTTCATATGCAACAGTTAAACGTTGGGTTGTCAATTTCAAAACTGGCCATTTCTGTGTTGAAAGTGAGAAACCCAGTGGAAGGCCTGTTTCTGTCTCTGTGCCTGCAAATGTGAAAGTCATCCATGACATGATCATGGAGGACTACTGAATATCAGCCAAACATATTGCTACATATCTGGGAATATCACGTGAGAGAGTTGGTGCCATTATCCACAACAACTTGGAAATGAGAAAGCTTGCAGCAAAGTGGATCCCAAAACTTTTCACAACCAAACAAAAGAGGAGACGTGTGGAGACATCGGTGGCTGTTTTGGAAAATTTTGCAAGAAATGAGTCAGATTTCCTGGACAAACTGGTAACTGGCGATGAGACATGGATATACTGTTATGATCCTGAGACAAAGGAACAGTCTAAGGAATGGAAGCACAGTGGTTCCCCCAGGCCAAAGAAGTTCCGTGTGCAAAGGTCAGTGCAGAAGCAAATGGCAACAGTTTTTTGGGATAAGAAGGGAGTTCTGCTGGTGGACTACCTCCAAAATGGTTCAACCATCAATGCAACATATTACTGTGCTTTATTGACGAAGCTGAGGCAAAACATCAAGGAAAAACGTAGACGAAAGCTCTCCAAAGGTGTCATCCTGTTACATGACAACGCCTCATCACACGCTGCAGGTGACACAATGGCAAAACTGACCTCCTTAGGCTTTCAAGTGATGCCCCATCTACCCTATTCGCCCAACCTGGCTCCTTCTGACTAGCATCTGTTCCCCGATCTCAAAAAACACCTAAAGGGACAATGATTTGGGAGTGTTCTGGAGGCAACTAATGCTGCAAAAGAGTGGTTGCACCAGCAGTCGGAAGAATTGTATTTTCAGGGACTTAAGAAGCTGCAGGACAGATGTCGCAAGTGCATTGACTTTCTGGGGGAATATGTAGAATAGTGTGGCAGTTACAGCTTCCTAGCTCAATTTTTTCTGGGTAAGGCTCAATACTTATTAGCACCCCCTCGTAGCATACAGGGGTATCTTACCGCCCTTGCTCAGTACACATTCAATAAAGTGCTTCAGATGTCCCTCTTATGGGTCTCCAATACATTTTTCGATACACTGCAACCGCTCCAACAATAAATACGATACAAAAGTATCTGTTTATTTAAAAACAATAAACATGGACAATGTACATAGCCCTAGGCAAGATACTGTATAGTTAAAATTCCCACTGGAAAATGTGTTTCTCAGTGATTAACGCTGCTTCTTCAGTAATGTAAGTTAATCAAAAAACTTGTTTAACATTGACGCGGCTATTCAAAAACTCAGAGGATCGCGTGATTGAACCAATATCAGCATAGGCGTCGAATCCAGCTCAAACCTGCTAATTGACTAGCAAAATGTTTAACCCCCGTGACCATCATTCCCCCTATTGCTGCAAGTACGCTAAACATCAGTTAGATGGGGGTTCCGATTCAATACAATTGGTCTATCTTCATAACTGTATACATAGATGGCAGGCATGACTAAAATACACAGTGTACGTTGTCAATTCACAAAAAGACGCTTTCAAAGTCTTGATGCTACAAGCCTGATTTGCTATAAATTAGCATATCAATGTGTGGGTACTACAATACATAAACAACATGCAGCGTGATACGATTCACTCAATGTATGTGTCACACAGATCCCATCATTGAACACATGCATCGTGTGAACTGACTGTAAGTGTCTATCTCTACACATAACATACACAATTCTTGGTATAAATATTGCCTCCAAGAGTTACAAACACACACTCTCTGTGTATGCTATAAAACTCCAGATCGCATGAAATGATATGCATATCAGTGAACCCTCTATACTCAGCTTGTGTGTGCAAATATACATGGAAGCATAAATACTAAAATATAGATAATGTAAGTGTCAACAGTTCAATCAATTGAGCCGGCTCTTCCCCAATAGAATACAATATATAAAATCACTGTGTAATTTACGTGTATGATGATGTTACCATCACCATGCATATAAATACAAAGATGGAATACCACATTAAGGAAAAATAAAATGGCAATGAATTATGCATATAAATAAAATTAACCCTTAAAATATGTGTACCATATTCTATCACCTAAATAATGAATTCACGTATTCAATTTTATTTGAATTAAAATATTACATTCAGATATAAATAGCACATCACTTCACAAACACTTCAAAATACATCTTTATCTAGTGACAAATACATTAAACACTGTTTTTCATCATGTTCAATTTTATTATCATCATTATTATTATTATTATAAACATTGTTTCATTATCACATATTTATTTAAAATTTTACACTCACACTTTAGGTACCATTTAAAACATCAGGGGCATGATTCTATTACAGCTCTAAAACTGGCATTACAAGAAAAACAAGCAACATGAATTTTGCAAACGTGTCACGTTGTTATTCTATTGCAGAACCACAGTAAAACAAAACTGGCATAGACTGCACATTTCAGAGAACTAACAAAATTGTGCTGTCTGCTTTTATTCGACTACCTCCTAAACAAAATGTGCAAAATGTCAAAGTCTAAGGAAATAGGCGGACATTTGACAACAGAAAGATTAAGTTCAGTGTTAGATGTGTTCCCCACATTATCAAAACCTAACATAGAGAGCCCCCTTCGACATATTAACCCCACCTTTTAAAAGTCGACCTACAGTGCTTTCTTTCACCACATTAATTTGACGAATATTGTTGAATCCGACTACAGTGCTCCCATGACTTTCTTTCAACATTTAAATTCCACAAATATTGTTCACATTCAATATGTAACCCCTCCCCCTTTAAAATTCGACTACAGTGCTCCCATGACTTTCTTTCACCATTTAAATTCGACAAATATTGTTCACATTCAACATTTTAACTCTTGCCCTTTAAAGTACGACTTATAGTGTTCCTGTGACCTTATTTCTCCATTTTAATTTGAATAATATTGCTTCCATTCAACATTGTTTATTCTCCATTTTTACTGCAAAATACAGACTCTTTATGTGTCACAGTGATCCCTGTGCAAGAATGTATAACTTGCTGTGCTAAGTGTGAAAGACCTCTCACTCCTACTATTTGATGGCTTAACCCATTTGATGTGTTAATGCTACAGTAAGAAGTGATACTAATCCCTCCTTTACTGTTGTGAGGAAGGTTACTGAATAAGTGTGACCCAATAACAATAAGTGAAACTATTGTAAAAAGGAACAATATTTGTCAAATTTAAATGGTGAAAGAAAGTCAGGGGAGCACTGTAGTCGAATTTTAAAGGGGGAGGGGTTAAATGTTGAATGTGAACAATATTTGTCGAATGTAAATGGTGAAAGAAAGTCATGGGAGCACTGTAGTCGAATTTTCAAGAGGAGGGATTAAAATGTTGAATATGAGCAATATTTGTCGAATTTAAATAGTGAAAGAAAGTCATGGGAGCACACTAAGTCGAGTTTTAAAGGGGAAGGGTTAAGATGTCGAATGTACAATATTTGTCGAATTAAGGTGGTGAAAGAAAGCACCGTAAGTCAAATTTTGAAGGGGAAGGGTTAAAATGTGGAATATTAACTATATTTGTTGAATTAAAGTGGTGAAAGAAAGCACTGTAAGTCGAATTTTAAAAGGGGAGGTTAATATGTCGAAGGGGGGCACTCTATGTCGGATTTCTATACTGTATACTGTAGTCTGCACTGCTTTTGTTCGAACAACAATGGTTTTGAAACTGTCGTTATGACTTCTACACCTCAACCTCTGAGGCACAGAATTCCCGACTTGAATGTAACCACAAAACAGGTGCTAATACTGAGCGTAGGTAATAGGATACTACTTGCATGTTGTTTTTAGTTGTTTCCTATGGGCTTTTTTTTGACTGGTGGTATGTATGATTACCGCTGATTTTGTTTTCACGAGTCGGGTAGGATACTAAAACCTGACAAAAAAAAAAAAACGCCTGTTTTATTTTTAGCGCTGGTAATATAATCGAGCCCCTGATATCTAGAATGAAGGTTTGTATCATCTTTATTGTTGGAGCGGTTGCAGTGTATCAAAAAAGGTATTGGAGACCCATAAGAGGGACAGCTGAAGCACTTGATTGAATGTGTACCGAGCATGCTATATTCGCTGTTTTTAAGCATACGCTTCTATACAGCCTATTTCAAATGTGAGTTATTTTCTATCCTGTGAAATATTTTCTCATTATCTGTTTGATAAGGCACTATTGCCGGCCCCTATTTGTTTTTCTTTTCTCGGCTTAAATTAGTTTGAATTTCCTTCAATCAAATTATTTAGAATTAGATCGGTATGGCTCTCCTATTTAGGATTCCTTTTCTTTGGCAAGCTGGATTATGCCCCGGTATTTGAGAACTACTAGGTTATTTGTGTTCCTTAGTTATTAGTTTAAAGGGATAGTAATACTTAAAATGTAAAAAAAAATATGTTGTAGGGTTTATCCCCCTGAGTAAAACAAGAGTACTCCCACTGCTGAAAGGTGTTTCATTAAAAAGTTATTAATTTTCAAAGTTGAATTTTTTAGGTGCAATATCACAGTGGCCTGAAATTGTACAGTGGCGCTGTTGCTACACGATCCTATGGACAGCTCTGGTCAATTGACCATAAATCTCCATAGGATGGTGTAGCAACAGCGCCACTGTACAATTTCAGGCCACTGTGATATTGCACCTAAAAAATTCAACTTTGAAAATTAATAACTTTTGAATGAAACACCTTTCAGCAGTGGCAATACTCTTGTTTTACTCAGGGGGTTAAACCCTACAACATATTTTTTTTTACATTTTAAGTATTACTATCCCTTTAAGGTATCTCTAGTTTCAGAGTTCTTTATCTGTAAATATAGAGACACAGCAGTTTTAACAGGTGCACATGATAGACCACAATTAGTGCTTCTGTTTTGTTTCTATTTTCTGACTAGCAGAGATTCATTATTAGTTATTTGTTTTCTTTGCTCTAGCAAGCCAGATTGTGCCCCGGTGAATATCCTTCTTTTTTCCTATAGGAATAGCATTAGTAGCATTTCTGTGTTTGGATTCTAATTACCTTGCACAGTTATGCTTCGTATTTGTTGACATTGTTGGCTTGTGGACAGGCGTATAATTGTCATTGCTTTTCACAACTTTTCAACTTATTAACCTCCTCAATCGAACAAGTTTTTTCTACTTTTGGCAAGCTGGATTATGCCCCGGCGATACGCTGCTATATATAGGAAATTCAAATTCATTTAAGGCTTCTTTGTTTTTTCATACATATAGTTTATTAAAAGTTAAATTTTATCCCACTGCATTCCACAATATTCATTGTGTCCACAGGAGAGCCTGTTTTTGAGCAGAGTGCTAGCACAACAGGGTTATCTGTCTTTCCATTATACTATATATACATCCCCTGTAGCACCACACTACAATCTCCCCTGTAAGGATAGATATATGAACAGTTATTAGGGATATAGTGGGTTTATTGAGTGCACTGTGGTTCTGTTCATAAAGAATCAATTATTTGTAGGGACTCAAAGAAGATTTGCTTTTTCAGGAAGGTTATTCCAGACTTTTGGAGCTCTAAAGAAGAAGACAGATTTCATAGTTACATAGTTACTTAGTAAATTAGGTTGAAAAAAGACAAGTCCATCAAGTTCAACCTTTGCCTCATACCTCAGTAATTGAGAATTTTATAGCTTTCCTGCTACCAATTAAATGAGTCTTTATCAGACCTTCCCGATCAGCCTACTGATAAACAGTATAACTCTGTATGTTCCCTTTTGAAAGAAATGTATCTAATCTTCTCTTAAATGCATCCATTGTATCTGCCATAACTACCTCCCTGGGCAATAAATTCCACAATTTGACAGACCTTACCGTAACAAAACCCTTCCTCTGCTGAAGTTTAAACCTCCTTTCCTCTAATCTCCCCTGGTCATCTGATCTTGGAAATAATAGCTCACCGCAGAGATCCTTGTATTGACCTCTCATATACTTGTACAATGTGATAAGGTCTCCTCTTAGTCGTCTTTTCTCTAGAGTAAATAAACCAAGTTTGTTTAGTCGTTCCTCATATGTCAAGTCCTCCATTCTCTTAATTAATTTTGTTGCTCTCCGCTGTACCCTCTAGTTCTAGTATATCCTTTTTCAGAACCGGTGCCCAAAATTGCACTGCAGACTCAAGGTGAGGTCTTACCAATGATTTGTATAATGGCAAAATAATGTTATCCACTCTTGCTTCGATACCTCTTTTTATGCAAGACAGGACTTTGTTTGCCTTTGCTACTGCTGTTTGACACTGGATTGACTGGCTTCTCTCTTGTAGTGCTATCAGCTGGTGGCAGTGGTAATGGCATCAATGGTGGCAGTGTCGGAGAGGAGGAGGAAGATCACCCTTGGGGTGCCAGGTGGACAATGGTGATTTTTTTTCCCACACATCTAAGAAAAAAATAATAATGCAGTTGTTATTGTCATTGAACCTCCTGGTTAGAGGGGGGTTTGACATGACTTTCTATGGGCTTCTCTCCCAAGTTCTTTATGCCCATAGGAAGGGAAGAGAGGCATACTTACAGCAGTTAAATTTCCTTAATTTGGGGGAGGGTTTTACATGCTTTCCATATACTTTAGGGCAGTAAAATTGCATGTGCTTAATGTGGACAGATGTGCCAAGGACTGTCCCCTTCTCTTCCCTTTTTGCTATCTTATTGATCATGATGCACATTGTAATTGTTAGTGATTTCACTGTGCCTACCCAAAGGGAAACATATATTTTATTGGGAAGGGAGGTCGAGAAGCATGGCCTACTACTTCTACAGATACACTTGCAATTGCTGGGACAGATGCTGCTCCTGCTGCCTTAGCAGGAGCACTAGTTCCAGGACCAAGAGTAGTGGGAAGTGGAACCACATCTACCTGACCTAAACACCTAATTCCATGGTGGCCATAGTGGAAACGGACACACTAGCTTGCTCATCCTTTGCTTGGACACATTTATACTTTTTTCTCTGATGACTCAGCAGCAGGAATTACACTAGAAGCAGATGACATAATGTTCCTGCTTGTGGTGGTGGTGATGCCCAACTGCATCTCTCTCTTATATTCTAATTCACTTTCGGCCACAAATGCTCTCAAGGCCTCTTCTACACCACCAGTTCCATCATCATAGAAACATAGAATTTGATGTAAGATAAGAACCATTTGGACCATCTAGTCTGCCCATTTTTCTGTTGTAAAATTTCAAACCTTATTTGGTCATTTGTCTTGTCTTATGTCCAGAATAGCCTTATGACTATCCCATGCATGCTTAAATTACCTCACTATATTAACCTCTACCACTTCTGCTGGTAGGCTATTCCACTTTTCTACAGCCCTCTCAGTAAAGTAAACATTCCTTCATTATATCTACTCTACTCTGTCCCTCTAGTTTGTCCTGCCATTTTACTACTTTAAAATGTACTGTCTCCCTTTACTTTGTTGAATGCCTTTATGTATTTGAATGTTTCTATCAAATTCCCTCTCTCTCTCATCTATCCTTCAAGCTATACATGCATAGATCCTGTAGTGTATTCTGATTATTTTATGTTGTAAACCATTCACATTTTAGTAGCCCTTCTCTGAATAATCTCCAGAATATCTATATCCTTCTGTAGATTGGGTCTCAGGTAGTGTACACAATGCTCAAGGTGCGGTCTAACTAGTGATCTGTAGAGTAACATGACCACTCCCCTCGCACCCTGCTTGCATTCCCTGCCACTTTGTTAAATTATCTGCCTACCTTTAAGCCATCAGAAGTAATTGCTCCCAAGTCCCTTTCCTCCGTTGTCACCAACTACAGTACCGTTAATACTTGTTAGGGACCAGGAACTAGACAGACACAAAGATTTAAAATGCAAAACACCTTTATTAAAATAACAAAAGCAAATAAAGCAAAATTGTGATCCAGAAGCATAAACCAAAAGACAAGCCAGGGTCAGGAACCAAGACAGGTACTAATCCAAGCCATGGTCAGGAATATGGAAATCAGCTATGTCAGGAACTAGCCAGAAGTCAGGAACCAGAAGGGATGTCAGAGGAAGCCAGGTCATGCACAGGAAATCAGGAACGCAGTAGAACACTCTTTCAGCCAGAAGCAAACACAAGGGCAATCAGGAAGTGAGCCAAGCGGCTTTAAATAGCCTGGGAGGGTTGGCTGAAAGCAGTCAGGTGAGCAATCACAGAGAGATCAGTTGATTCAGCCAAACTCAGAACAGGGAAGGCAGTAGCAATGGATAGCAGAGCTCTAGATTAGCTCGCAGCAGAACCAAGCAGCAGAGTAAGAGCAGCTCAGCCAAACCTTGACAGTACCCCCCCTCAACGCCCCCCCACACGTGGCAGGATCAGGTTTATGGGGAAAACATACATGGAAAGCACGGAGGAGGGCGGGGGCATGCATGTCTGCAGCTGGAACCCATGAGCGCTCTTATGTACCGTACCCCTTCCAATGGACCAAATATTGAAGCCTCCCTCGGGAACATACGAGAGTCGACTATGAGGCGGACCTCAAACTCCTCATGTCTGTCAACAGGCACAGAATGGGGTCGAGGAGTGACCGTAGTGAAACTATTGCATATCAGGGGTTTCAGCAGCAAGACATGGAGCACATTGTGTATCCGCATATTGGGAGGGAGGTCTAGGGCATAGGCCACAGGGTTCACACGTCGGAGGATACGGAAAGGCCCCACAAAGCAGGGAGCCAGCTTCTGAGAGGGCACTCAGAGGTGGAGATTTCTGGAGAACAATCAGACCTTCTCATCAACCTGGTAGGAGGGGGTGGGTAGACGTTTATGATTGGACTGGAGCTTTTGAGATTGTTGTGAGCATCTCAGCTCTTGTACCTGCAACCATGTGGAACGGATTCGCTGAAGAGGATCCTCCAATGCCAGAATCCCTTGAGGAGAGAATGAATCTGGAATCATGGTGGGTTGATACCCATAATTCACCATGAAGGGGAACAGCCAGGTAGAAGCCGAGACAACACTGTTATGAGCAAACTCTGCCCAAGGAAGCAGGTCTGACTAATTATTCTGATGGTCTGAGATGTAGCACCGCAGGAATTGCTCCAAGGCCTGATTAGCCTTTTCCGTTGCCCCATTCGATTGCGGGTGATAGGCCGAGGAGAAGGAGAGTTGGATACCTAGCTGTGCACAGAAGGCCCTCCAGAATCTTGAGAAACACTGGCTACCCTGGTCGGAAACTATGACTTTGGGAACCCCGTGTAGCCAATAGACCTCTTTGACAAAGACCGTAGCCAGCTCTTTAGCGGATGGGAGTTTTTTGAAAGGCATGTAGTGAATCATCTTGGAAAATTGGTCAACGACCATAAGGATGACTGTGTTACCATTAGACAAAGGGAGGTTGACTATAAAGTCCATGGCAATGTGTGACTATGGCTTCTCCACATTGGGTATGGGATGGAGAAGGCCCACTGGAAGGTGACAGGGTGATTTGGTCTGCGCACAGACTGGACAGGCAGCGACAAAGGAAGCAATATCTTTATTAAGTTCTGGCCACCAGAAAAAGACAGGAAACCAACCAGAGAAGCTGGTTCTTACCGGGATGCCCTGCTTGACTTGGTATGTAGAAAGTACCTTGGTATGGAGGTTAATAGGTACAACACAGTGCCCAGAAGGAGTCTCAGCAGGTGCATCTACCTGGGTGGCCTGTATTCTCTCCCCGAGGGGAAATGTTAAGCTTGTACATATGGTGACCAGTACTCGGGATAATAAGACTAGGAGGGCTCTCCTCCTTAGTGCCCAAGAATTGTTTGGATAGGGCATCAGCCCTGACATTTTTGGTGCCCAGCAGGTACAAAACCATATAATTAAAATGGGACAAAAATAAGGTCCATCGGGGCTGTCTTGGAGTCATGCGGTTAGCTTCGGACAGGTATGTGAGGTTTTTATGATCTGTGAGGTTTAGGATTCGCACTGAAGATCCCTCGAGCAAATGACTCTTTTCTTTGAGAGTGAGTATTATTGCCAGCAACTGCTACCAGTTTCATAGTTGCACTCCACAGGACTTAGCTTCTTTGAGAAATACCCACACGGGTGCAACTGGCTCTCAGGAGTAGGACTTTGAGACAGGAGGGTGCCTACTCCTTTCTCAGACACATAGACCTCAGGCATAAATGGAAGCCCGGGTTTCGGGTGTGCCAAAATGGGTGAGTGGCAAAGGTGACTTTTAATGCCTCAAATGCTTTGATGGCTTCTGGAGACCGTGCGTGGAGTTACCGTCTTTTTTGGTCATGTCGGTAAGGGGTTTTACAATCAAGGAAAAATTGCAGATACATTTCCTGTAGTAATTACTGAACCCGAGGAAACGTTGAAGGGAACAGAGACCTATGGGTCGTGGCCACTCGAGAACAGCCAAGAGTTTCTCAGGGTCCATAGTGAAACTGACCTCTAAAATTACATACCCCAAGAAGGTGACCTCTTTGCGATGGAACTCACACTTTTCTAAATTGCAAAATAGATTATTATCTCTTAATTTTTGCAGAACACGGACTACATCTGCATGGTGGCTTTCCATGGAGGTAGAATGGATCAGAATGTCATCTAAATATACCTCCACACATTGTTGGAGCATGTCCCGGAGGATGTCATTTAAGAATTCCTGGAAAACCGCGGGTAGTGTTGCAGAGACCAAAGGGCATTACGAGGTATTCGTAATGCCCGCTCCTGATGTTAAAAGTGGTTTTCCATTCGTGGCCCTCCTTCATCTGTACCAAATTGTATGCCCCTTGCAGGTGGAGCTTAGTGAACACCTTGGACCCTTTTAATGGATTGAATAGCTTGGTAGTAAGTGGAATAGGGTAGGCATTTTTGACCATTATATGGTTGAGCCCCCTGTAATCAATACTCACTCTGTTTCTTCATGAAGAAGAATCCGGCCCCAGTGGGAGATGAAGACTTGCTGATGAACCCCCAGAACAGAGCATCCACAACATACTCCTCCATGGCCTTATTCTCCATGACAGAAAGAGGGTAGACTAGACCTCGAGGGGGTATGGACTAGACTTGTGCACGGGCAAAATTTTAGGTAAAATTCGAATTCGGACGAATTTTTTTTTTTCTAATTAGGATGATCCTAATTTCGGACCGGGCCTATTCGATTCGGACGAAATTCTGATCCATTCCGAATTATTCGGCCGAATTTAACATGGGTTAAATTATAGCAGTGCGCCTCCGTGCACGCTGCTATCATTATTTGCAGACAGGGTGTGCATTTAGAAAAAGATCCATCCCAAAAACGGACATTGTCGTACATTGAAAGTCTGTGCATGTCACCTCTACTCTAGCATGGGATGCCAGTCACAATGCAAATGTCAAACATCGATAACCCATGCCTGTCATTCAATTTAGCATGTTCGAACATCGAAACCCCATGCCTGTCCTTCAATATAGCATATGTTCGAACATCGAAACCTCATGCCTGTCATTCAATTTAGCATATGCTCGACATCGAAAACCCTTGCCTGTCACATCCTACTCAACATAAGTGGTCGACTCGAACATGGACAAACTACATGTCACATTCTATGTTAGTACATGGGTAAAGATTAAGGTTTGATTTTCTGGTACCAGCCTCCTACCCTACTGTCCCTCTTTAGTACCCAAATTCCTCTCTCTCGTTTTCCTATCCTGATTTCACCTCATATCAGATAACTCTATGTGTATATACATTGTAGAGTTTCATACTACATCAAGAATAAACATCAATGATTGTAATGTGATAGATGTAATGTGTTAAAAAGAAAAATTGAGACATTCTGTTGTGAACAAACTGCAACACAGGAGAGAAATAAAAAAAAATGCTTGACATCTATACTGAAGAGGGGTCCACAGCATTGTCTTAGTATAGCAATATCACCGTTTTCCGTGAGTGTGCAATACAGGGCTCTACGGTAATTGCTGTGCATTTCCCAATGTCATAATCAGGGGATGATGGGAGTTGTATTCTAACTACTGTTAGGAAACACATAAGTGATGCACATTCATCTCCCACCTAGAAATTATTTACACACGAGGCAACTCCCCCAAGTAATACCTAGCCCCTTTCCAAGTGAAAGGACTTCCAGAAAGGCTTCAGATCTCTTAGTGACTCACCTGTTATTGCCAATCATCGGGACCCGGAGAGTAGGAGGGGGTGATGCTATGGCTGCACGGCACGGTGCTCTTAGTTGGTCACTTGTCGCAATGTTGAAGCTCAGCCCGGCCAGCACCTTCTGGGTGGAGACACCTCACAGCAGTCCTGTTCAGGACACATCATGCACTGTTGTGCACTCATACTAGGGATCCCAAATGTTTAGACTCATTTTGTACAGGGGGCACCCTCCTGTATTTGTAAAACCTCTCTAGCAAATCTGGGACGGTAGACCTATTTACTATCACATAATTCACGTCACTGAAGCAGCCAGCAGGCATCGCCACTGAGTGAGCATAGGGCTGCCCGGCTGCTGACAGTCACACTGATGGGACACCCTGCAACACAGAAATGGTGGAAGAGCACAAAATAAACATGCTATGGGACGGCAAATTGCCTCCCCTGTCAAAGTGCCACCTGGGTCCATGGACCCACTGGGACCCATGTAAGGGCCGGCCCTGTATTCGAACAAATACCTTATATTTTTTTATATTTTGCACAGGAACAAATATTACTTGCTCTTGCAGTGGCAATAACTGGAACTAATGCTGGCTGCCTACCTGTGCCTAGCCTAATGCTACCTGCCTGCCTACACAACAACTGTACACTCTCTAATCTCTTCTCTCTCTGAGCTCCAACAACCCAATGAGGAAATGCAGGCTGTCTGTCTGTGTGACTGTGTCATTAGTCCAACCCCCATCATCAAACGAAGAAGGCTATTCGAATACAGATAAAAGAGGGAAGTAGTGCATGAAACGGAGAATGGAATTGGACTAGAGACATGGAGGGAAAATTATGGAGGGAAAGTAATTGAGCGCGCACAGGAAGTACAAAAAAGTCCTGGTCAAAAGTAGTCAAAACTTTTGGAAATGTGTCGATTGCCGAAACTTCCAAAAGTTTCGACGAATTTCGGACCTGGGCTGTTCGGAGTCGGATCATTTTTTCCGAATGACCTTTGAGTTTCGGATTGGCCGAATGTCTCCGAATGACCCCATTTTCGACGAAATCCGAATGTCTCCGAATGAATTCGCACATGTCTAGTATGGACCCCGGTTGCAATTCAATGGTACAATCGTATGGGCAGTGAGGCGGGAGCTCACCAGTCTGGGCCTTATCAAATACATCACGGAACTCTTGGTACTCTTCAGGCAGCGAAGATACCGGGAATGTGGTTAGCACCTTCACCTCTTTTGCTAGGATTGTCTTGGAATAGTTGGGTGACCAAGCCATGACTTCGACCCTTGCCCAATCAAACGTGGGATTGTGTTTACACAACCATGGATAACCCAGGACCACAGGATAGTGAGGAGAGTGGATCACCTGGAATTGTAAGGTTTCGTGATGGAGAGCTCCTACAGCCATATGGACCTGCAATGAATGGAGTGCTTCTGGATGAAGGAACTGTCAATAAAGAGGCCCGCTGCACCAGAGTCAATAAGTGCCTGTGAAATAATGGAACACTCGCCCCACGAGAGCTCAATGGAGACTATAGGTTTATCCTTCTGGATAGCTGGGGATGCTGAGACACACCACCTAAGGTCTGTCCCCTATATAACTTTAGGTGCGGGCGTTTCTCGTATGTGTGGGGCAGGTACGCAGCATATGCCCTGCCTTACCGCAGTAAAGGCACAGGCCTTCCCTCCTCCTAAAGGCCCTTTCAGCAACCGAAAGTTGAGTGAACCCCAGCCGCATGAGCTCCACATCGCCTTAGGTATCAAGACTAGGAGGCGCGGGAGGAATGGGAGGCATGGGTGGGAATGAAAAGCTCGAGGCTAAACAGATGAGACGCCTCCACAGGCGCTCCCTGAATGGAGGTCTCTCATGGATACAGTATGAGACCAGTTCCTCTAAATCTTTAGGGAGGTCCCAGTCTGCAATCTCATCTTTAATTGTATCCAAAAGCCCATTAGAGAAAGCAGCCATGAGGGCCTCATTATTCCAACCAACCTCAGCTGCCAGGGTATGAAACTCTATGGCATAATCCAAAACCATCCTTGTACCCTTCTGGATGGACATTAGTTGCTTGGCAGCCAAGGCGGAGTGGCCCAGTACATCAAATACCATTTTAAAAGATGCTACAAACTCAGCGCAAGTATAAACTTTAGGTTTCTGCTTCTCCCAAAAGGAATTAGCCCATGCCTAGGCCCTGTCAGAAAGTAAGGAAATCACAAGGCCCACCTCACTTCTATCAGAAGGAAAGGACTGTGGTACCATCTCCAGATAGATACCGACCTGGTGCAGGAAACCTCTGCACTGGTTAGGGTCGCCCCCATAATGCTGTGGAAGTGGGGTGGACCCAGTCATGCCTCTCGCAAGACTGGAATCGCTGTTGACAGCCGGAGCAGGGGTGTTAGCAGCTACAGGACAGACTGCGCTGGGGGCTGCTGAGGCAGTGGAGCCAGATGAGCAGTACGAAGCAACAAAGTCTGGAGGGCTAACACAAACTGGTCCATGCGCTGGTCTACCTGGTCCAGTCTGAAAAAAATATTCGGTGGATTGCCTGCGCCTTCTGAATTCATGGCCCTTGTGTACTATTAGGGACCAGGAACCAGACAGACACAAAGATGTAAAATGCAAAACACCTTTATTAAAATAACAAAAGCAAATAAAGCAAAATCGTGATCCAAAAGAGTAAACCAAAAGACAAGCCAGGGTCAGAAACCAAGACAGGTGCTCAGCTAATATGGGGTCAGGTATACAGAGATCAGCGATGTCAGGAACAAGCCAGGAGTCAGGAACCAGAAGGGATGTCAGAGGAAGCCAGGTCATTCACAGGAAATCAGTAACACAGTAGAACACTCTTGCAGCCGGAAGCAAAGACAAGGGCAATCAGAAAGTGAGCCAAGCTGCTTTAAATACCCTGGGAGGGTTGGCTGATAGCAGTCAGGTGAGCAGTCACAGAGAGGTCAGCTGATTCAGCCAGACTCAGAACAGGGAAGGCAGTAGCAATGGATAGCAGAGCTCTAGATTACCTCAGACAGCAGAATCAAGCAGCAGAGTAAGAGCAGCTCAGCCATACCCTGACAACACTATATCCTGCCTTTGGATTTTGATGGTCCATGTGCATTATTTTACATTTATCAGCATTAAACTGCAGCTGCGATACTCGTCCATTCTTCTAATTTATCAAAATCATTCCCCGTTTGGCTTATTCCACTAATAATGTATACCATGCTGCAGATCTTTGTATCATCTACAAAAAGGCATACTTTACCTTGAAGACCTTTTGCAATATCACCAATAAAATTATTAAAAGGAATGTGCCTGAGTGCATATACCTTAGGTAACCCACCAGAAACAAGACCATTCTCTGAATATTTTTCATTAACAACAAACTTCTGTCTCCTGTCACTCAGCCATTGCCTTATCCATTCAACTATTTTTACATTTATATACACCACAACAAAAAGAGACACTCATGTACTCGGCCAGTCTAATCCTGGACCCAAAATGCTAAAGACTGATGGCCCAAAAGGTGCTACAGGAAAATATACTACATAACACAAAAAGATGAAACAGGAAACCCTGCAGTACTATCACACTTTATTAGCACTACCAGAAATAAGCTGGGTCCTAGAAATAGAGAATGAGACAAGTCCTAAAATATAACTTGTATTAGATGTCTTATATAAATTAAAATAACTAACTAAAAACAGTCAAAATATGGGTGTATGTCACACTCAAGGTGAAAATGGTAATATCAAGTTATAGGACTCAAAAATCTGAATATGACATGCCATCTTGACATTAATGCTAATGTTTACCTGTGTAAATAGCTAGTAACTTAGTTACAGAAGCATGTGTACTGCCAGGGTATCATCCGGCTTGCCACCTGAAAAATACTCAGAAATATTTTGTACTGAGAGACATATATTACCGGGGGCATAATCCGGCTTGTATTAGTATATGTGTATCACTCAATAAATCTCACTGGCTCTAATATGAGCCCAAGATCGGATTATTATTGATATATATAACATACAATTTACCACACAGTATATAATTCAAGATACTGACTTCTGTATTCAGTGAACTAAATAGGTGAAGCCGCAAATATATACTGCATTACAATATATGTAGAAAGAGACAGAATAAAAATTCTAGACTGTCATAATGTCAGTATAATCATTACAAGGGCTCACTGAGGTGGCCTTGTGTTTTATATTCTAAACCTGAATTGTAATAGCTGGGGCTCGTTCCGGTTTGCCATATATTCTCTCATAGACCTGTAGTATAGTTACCTGGGCTTGTTCCCCATTGCCTTGTAAATCTAATGTAGCTAATACCTGTGTCCCACCACAAGACTGAAAAGCTACTATGTCCCAGAAGTCAAAATGTAACAAAATACTGGGTCTGAATCCGGTTTACCAATCCTATCTCAAAAAATTCTAAGGATTGAGAAGTACCAGGGCAAACGGGAACGAGCCCCGGCTATTACAATTCAGGTTTAGAATATAAAACACAAGGCCACCTCAATGATCCCTTGTAATGATTATACTGACATTATGGCAGTCTAGAATTTTGATTATATCTCTTTTTACACATTTTGCAATGCAGTATATATTTGAGGCTCCATGTATTTAGTCCACTGAATACAAATGTCGGTATCTTGAATTATATACCGTGTAACAAATTGTATGCTGTATTTATCAATTATGATCCAACCTTGGACTCATATTAGAGCTAGTGACACTCAGTCTTGACACTAATGCTAATGTGTAACTGTGTAAATAGCTAGTAACTTAGTTACAGAAGCATGTGTACTGCCAGGGCATCATCCAGCTTGCCACCTGAAAAATATGCAGAAATATTGTGTACCATGAAACATATATTACCGGGGCATAATTCGGCTTGCCTTAGCGTTTGTATCACTCAATAAATCTCACTAGCTCTAATATAAGCCCAAGATCGGATCATTATTGATATATACAGCATACAATTTGCCACACGGTATATAATTCAAGATACCGATGTCTGTATTCAGTGGACTAAATACATGGAGCCCCAAATATATACTGCATTACAATATGTGTAAAAAGAGATAGAATCAAAACTATAGACCATCATAATGTCAGTATAATCATTACCGGGGCTCATTCCGGTGGCCGTGTGTTTTATATTATAAACCTGAATTGTAATAGCCAGGGCTCGTTCCGGTTTGCCATATATTCTCTCATAGACCTGGACTATAGTTACCAGGTCTTGTCCCGGATTGCCTTGTAAATATAATATAGCTAATACCTGTGTCCCATCACAAGATATAAAAGTTACTATGTCCCAGAAATCAAAATGTAACACAATACCAGCTTAATAATGATATCTCAAAAAATTAAGTACTGTCAAGTACCGGGGCTATATCCGGTTTGCCAATCTTATCTCAAAGATCTTAGTTTTAAGAAATGCCAGTCCTGGCAAACCAGATACAGCCCCAATATTGCTCAATATTTAGATCTTTGAGATAGGATTGGCAAACCAGAAATAGCCCTGGTACTTCTCAATACTTAGATTTTTTTGAGATAGGATTGGCAAACCGGATACAGACCCGGTATTTTGTTACCTTTTGACTTCTGGAACATAGTAGATTTTAAATCTTGTGATGGGACATAGGTATTAGCTACATTAGATTTACAAGGCAATGGGGAACAAGCCCAGGTATCTATACTACAGGTCTATGAGTGAATATATGGCAAACCGGAATGAGCCCCGGCTATTACAATTCAGGTTTATAATATAAAACACACGGCCACTGGAACGAGCCCCAGTAATGATTATACTGACATTATGAAGGTCTACAGTTTTGAGTCTATCTCTTTTTACACATTTTGTAATGCAGTATATATTTGGGGCTCCATGTATTTAGTCCACTGAATACAGACGTCGGTATCTTGAATTTTCATGTGTTTCAAACTAAACATGCCTTTTGATAACATCTTGAATCCTAATTCTGTTCTGTGACTTTGTCCTTTTGCAGAACGGTATCTATTTGACATGGGTATTTTCTTGCTTGATTTGATTTTATTTACCATCCTTTTCTAGTCTACTAAGTGTGTTGCCTTACTGTGCCGATGTCAACAGTAGAAGGCTTAGGTCTTCTCCATTCACAGATTCTGGCTTCTAAGTCTAGCATGAGAGTTAACCAGAGTTGGCCAGAGATGGGCCGAAACACCTGATGATGGGCTTCACAGAGACACTTTAATATCACTACAGCTTAGTACACATCTGCTGGAGACAAAGCATTAACTCTAGAGCTTCTAGATTCCTGTTGTGAGCAGTTCACCTGATGTACAGAAATGCAGCTAATCTACAACTCCAAGCACATAATCCAGTGAGAGGAAACAACAACTTACCCTCCATCATCAAATCCAGACATGGGATCAACAATGTTCACTTATCTGACTGGATTTTAACCCTTTATATTCCCATCTCATCTGTATAGACCATGATTTTAATCAAAACTGACTGCAAATGAACTAGAGTTCCCTAGGTCTTGTATGGGAGACAAGCTGTATTACTCCTCCACTAGACACCTGAACCAGACTTCCTGCAAGTCAATGGAAAATCAGACAACCATCCTGGCACCAAAGATGAATTTTTAGCTTAATTACATAATGTACCTAATACATTTCTAATTATTCATTTCTCACCACACCTTTTGTCCTCCCACCTACTCATCAATTTTTATATCTCCATCATACTCCAATGATTACTTCTGAGTTGTCTTGTTAATTAGCACTCTTAATCTCAATTCCCCACAAGCCCCGAAACATCTCTTCAAGTATGCAATTCTTCTCATCTACTTTTTCTGTCTGCAAGTATAATTCTAGCTTAATTAGAACTCTACCCAAACCTACTTCCAGATTCATTCCAACCTGTGTTTGTCCTAGACTGCTGACACCAGCAATCTGCTTTCCATTCTCTGCACCTTTCTCTACCACATTATTGAATTCTCTTTAACTATATACCAAACTCCACATAACTCAAAACCTCTCCCTCTCCAAATCTCAACTATCAACTATTTGACATCACAGAATACTAGCTCTAACATACTGAATATTCTGCTGAGGCTGCTATCGCTTGTAGGGGCTTTGCATACACTCATCTCAACCTGTTTCTAGAGTGCTGGTATTTTTCTTTCCAAGCTCCAACACCACACACCTCTGTCTCTTCCACCATCATTATTCTTCACCTCCATAAAAGATCATGCAGTACAAATCTTGACCACAATTCCACTACATATAGGTATAATTTACTAAACATCAATTAAACTAAACTTCACTAAACTTCTATGAACATACGTGCCAAGACTACCTGTTCACAAAATGAACAGTTCTTGGGAAGACTATTGCTCCCATCTCCATGGTCATAGTCCAGCCAAAAGCTAGCACAACAACCTTTGCCAAATAGCTAATTAAAATGTTGCACTGGAAACCTCTGGCAAAAAAGGCATGCCATTTGTTTCAAAGTTCAAATACACAAACAAATGGATGTTGGGGAGACAAATGCAATGCTTCTTAATGTAAACCCCCCCCAAAAATGGATACTAAACTTCATGAGCTCTGTGAGCTATGAATTTCATTACTACCATTCTTGCTTGATTTGATTTTATTTACTATCCTTTTCTAGTCTATTAAGTGTGTTGCCTTACTGTGCCGATGTCAACAGTAGAAGGCTTAGGTCTTCTCCATTCAGAGGTTCTGAACGTGAGATACAGGGGGTCTGTACAGAGAGAAAATTGCCATAAAGTGGGAAAAGACCGCTGTGTGTGCAGGTAAAGTTCTTAGAACTTGCTCTACTAAGGTCTTCCAAACAGATAAATGGAACTGTTATCGCAAATACTAGTACTTACATTTCCTGAAAAATGTCACTCTCAACACCATCAATTTTAGATGAGCGTATAAACTTAAGCATAAAAGCAAAAGTATAAGCAAGTCGTTTTTCATTTCAACTTGTCGCTATGGTTTTCACAACAATAATAATTAAAAAAATGCTCTGCCTAAAATTCCCACAGCACCATGTTGCACAGCTGCTTTCACTTTCTAGAGCAATGCAGCTTCAGATGGCACTTACAAGCTGCTCCATTACATTTGACAGGCAACCATTTCAAGGTACTTGAAAAAAATCGCACCAGGCACTGCTGAGAGTTGAACTCAGGATCTCCTGTTTACTAGAGAGGCGCTTTAACCAACTAAGCCACAGCAACAGGAGATGGATGCTTGTGACAAATTGGATCCTAAAAAGTTGTCGTGAAAAACAAAAAAAATGCAAAGACCTACTTAAAAGGGCGATTGAGTGTCATTCTTACTCTAACTGTAGAGCTCATCAAAAGAACTCTGTGTTAGAATGGTAGGAAGTCAAAGGTCACAATGCAAACTTCATAAGCTCAGTAAGCTATGACTTTCATTAGTACCATTTGAGCAGACCCCTAAAATGACAGCAACTATACTTTTACATACATTTTTTCCCCCTTTATTTAAAAGGGATTGAGGCATTGCTGAGAGTCGAACTCAGGATCTCCTGTTTACAAGTCAGGCGCTTTAACCAGCTAAGCCACAGTGCCTTGGTTTTCCAGTGTTTTTGTTGATACTACTACATTCATTTGGCTTTCCAGATTCTCCAAAATAGTGGCCTGACTGCGAAAGCAATGGAAGTATATAGCTAGCTTACTTCATGGAGAAACTAGCCATTTACAAGATCCACACAATTGTGTAGACATAAATGCAGCGATTGCTAATTATATACCGTGTGGGAAATTGTATGCTGTATATATCAATAATCAGCCGACCTTGGGCTAATATTAGAGCTAGTCACACTCAGTCTTGACACTAATGCTAATGTGTAACTGTGTAAATAGCTAGTAACTTAGTTACAGAAGCATGTGTACTGCCGGGGCATCATCCCGCTTGCCACCTGAAAGATACTCAGAAATATTGTGTACTGAGAGACATATATTACCGGGTCATAATCCGGCTTGCCTTAGTGTGTGTATCACTCAATAAAACTCACTAGCTCTAATATGAGCCCAAGATCGGATCATTGTTGATATATACAGCATACAATTTACCACATGGTATATAATTCAAGATACCGACGTCTGTATTCAGTGAACTAAATACACGGAGCCTCAAATATATTTTTCTGTGTTTACCTTAGAAAGTTTAAGTGGAACTTCAGTAAACACACATGCTTCCCATGTCTCTATGTCTTGTTTTCTAACAGAGGTCCTTTCTCTTCATCTTTGTCTATAGAACGGATACAAATATTAATTGAGGCAGCCAGCTAGGCCTTTATACACTACCACCAATCTCTTGCTGTTCTCTAATTAGTGATAATGCCAAATGTGATAGAGGGTCACACTGACATCAACAGCAGCAGGCAGAGTCAGCTGAACTGTACTGCTGCTACTATCCAGGTACCCCATTTTTCATCTGTTTCCCAAAGAGGATGCTGGGGGCCTGTGGCTCAGATATGCTGGAGGAAGTGGACTTCCTTCACTACTGCTACTGCTGGATTTCTCCAACTCAGATTCAGCAGCAGCCCTCCAACTTCACCTGCCCATATTGTGCAAGCAAGCACACCAAAGCCACTTTATTTATTTATTAACTTTTTCCCCTCTCTCTGATTATCTGGTTCCTGTCTTATTCCCTTCTACATAGGCGAAAATGGAAATAATCATGTGATATAATGCATGGTGTAAGTGATATGACGTAAAGTCTGAGTTCAGCAATAGGCAGGTAAAATTGTGCATTTCATTATAGACAGTCACACAGCAACAAAACAGGACATTTTGTTCCTCCCTAGTTAAAATCCCAATGTAATTCAACGAGACAGTGCATTTGTCCCCTATGGTGCAGCTGGGTTACCCCAGCATTGCTCCTATTAATTTGTGCATAAGAATGCAAAAGATGTGCAATTCTGCTTTAAACTTTAAATGGAGGTTAAAGGGATAGTAATACTTCGTTTTAACTTTATTTTATTTTGTAGGCATTAAAAAAAACATGAAGAATGATATAAGTCTTATCTCTCAAACCTTTATGGTTTATGAGATATCCAAAAGCAAAGTTTCCCCCTCCCGTCCCTTTTACCTAGTGTAAGCAATCTCTTCTCATATGTGGAATGCAGTCCATAGACTGGACAGATAACAGAAGGGGACACTCTTATTCCTATGAAAACAATTAAATCCCTGCCCCCCTTGACAAGCTTTTCAGGTTTTTCCCTCATCTTAATTGGAGATTGTCCCTCTCTGCAGTCTACCTGGACACCTCCCTTCTGCTCTGGCTGAAGAGTGTGACATCAGTAAAAGGGGCGGGAGGGGGACACTTTGTCATTGAATTACTCTGGAACTACAACTCTGACAGAATTGAAATAACACTCTCCAAAGTCCAAATACTATGATGATTAATTAGAGCTGCTTTTATTATGAAACATTTCTATCCGTTTAAATACTTGAATGACAGAGAGGTCTCTGTTTAAATTAAAGGGATAGTAATACTTTGTTTTAACTTTATTTTATTTTGTAGGCATTAAAAAAACATGAAGAATGATATAAGTCTTATCTCTCAAACCTTTATGGTTTATGAGATATTCACAAGCAAAGTTTCCCCTACGCCCCTTTTTCCTAGTGTAAACAATCTCTTCTCAGATGTGAATCTGGTTGTATGACAGTACAGATAACAGAAGGGGACACTCTTCTTTGTATGAAAACAATGAAAGCCCTTCCCCCCTTGACAAGTTTTTCAGCTTTTTCACTTATCTTAATTGAAGATTGTCCCTCTCTGAAGTCTACCTGGGCATCTCCCTTCTGATCTGGTTGAACAGGGGGGGGATACTTTGTTTGTGAATATCTCTTAAATCATAAAGGTTTCAGAGATAAGACTTATATCATTCTTCATGTTTTTTTAATGCCTACAAAATAAAATAAAGTTAAAATGATGTATTACTATCCCTTTAAGGACATTTTTATTTCCCCTCATATGATGCAGTTAATTTGTTCCAGAATTGCTAGTTCTTTGCTTTCTGGGTAGGTCCCTATGTGCAAAAGTAACAACGTATTTTATGCATATTTAGCATGGGAGAACTTGGTATCCCACTGCACAGACCAAAATCATTAGACAAGTTTATTATGTTTTTATAATTAAACACATAGGGAATATATAATTGACATGGATGCTAATATCATACGGTTAGGGTTTGAAGGA
The DNA here is from genome assembly GCA_037306005.1 of Rhinophrynus dorsalis. NCBI lineage: Eukaryota > Metazoa > Chordata > Amphibia > Anura > Rhinophrynidae > Rhinophrynus > Rhinophrynus dorsalis. The sequence goes on from CM074718.1 coordinate 258,440,318, forward strand.
AATGTATAAATACACATAGAATGGAGCACTGTGCTTGTAACAGCTTAACAGACATCCTCATTCATGGGTGTCACATAATACTGCATGACTATTATACCTTCCAGTATATTTCTGTCAATTAAGATAAAGGTAAGATTGAGAGGCATATGTAATTTATATTGCTCAATTTACTTTTAATAACAGCCTTAACTCATTGGAAGGAGAAACAGTTTCTAGCATCCAAGACGTTAAGGGAACATCAACATCTTAAATTGATACAAGATTTTATATGTTATATTTCAAGTGTGAAATCTGTCTTTTTTTATTAAACGCATGGTTATTTTGTGAAACACAAAAAGAAAAAAGACAGCACACCAGAAAGATCTAAGTGCAATAATTTTTTGATATATCCTATATAATAATTTGCTAAAAGTTTGTCAAGATGCAGTCATGTTCAGTAGAGACTGCTGTGCGTACCTCAGTCATGCGCAGTAGAGACTGCTGTGTGTGCTTCAGTCATGCTCAGTAGAGACTGCTGTGTGTGCTTCAGTCATGCTCAGTAGAAACTGCCCGTGACGCGGCTGATACTGAGTGGGGCGCTCTGAATTCAGACCGTGGTCCTCGCTGTGACCAAAGGACCACAGTTTGAATTCAGAGCGCCCTGCTCCATATCAGCCGCATCACGGGCAGTTTCTACTGCGCATGACTGCACCGCGACTGGCCGGCACTCTGTCTTTTTTCTTTTTGTTTTTCATATATATTCCCCATGAGGATTCCGGGATCAATATCAGCAGGACGAAAGACGTATATTTTCTTCTAACAATATTACTAACATCCAGCAGACAAAGTTTGAGTGACTGGCTTATTAACATTCTGCATTGCTTTAAAAGGATAGTAATGGTTAATTTTAAGTTGATTTAATATTGTAGACATTAAAAAAAGATTAACATCAATGTAAGTCTTATCTCTCAAACCTTTATGGTTTGAGAGATATAACTTGCTAAAGTTACCTTTTCCTGACTGTTTTACTCAAGTCTACCATCTAGCTGCCAGCTGCAGATTCCAGTCAATTGACCAGACAGAGGCCCTTCAGCAGAGCTGAAATCACACTATTTAGAAATAAATACTTCATTGGAACGGTCTACAAAGTGTGCTTGCAAGCCAGGCACACTTTGTAGACTTTTCCAAATTAAGTATTTATCTTTAGATATTGTTATATCGGCATCGCTGAAGAGCCAAATCTGGTCAAGCAACCAGAATCTGCTTCTGACAGCTTTACAGCTTGTCAAGCAGAAAGGGGAGGGACCAGAGAACTTTATTTTCCTATATCTCTCAAACCGTTATGGTTTGAGAGATACGAATAAGTGCAAGTACTCTCTTTTAATTTTATATACCATATAGATAATACTTTTTTTCTGACATTACTATCCCTTTAAGTGTGTCCTTCGTTCCATGGATTTATACTAACATTGTCCAGTCATCATCAGTGTATATGCATGAATTTTTCCATCAGCATTTGACTGACTGAATCATCTGGAGGGTAAAGCATTATATACAATTGACATTAAGAATGAATATCATTGGAAACATTTTATTTTTCCTATTTTTATTTGATTTTTTTTGTGGCCATTGTTCTTCATACATTTATATTCAGTTGCCGATTGACTGTTCTTTATATATATATACTAGTGTTGAGCGAGCGTGCTCGGCCGATGCTCGGATCGGCTCGAGCATCGCTCTGCTCGGCACATGGCGGTACTCGTTCGGGTGGCGGGGATCTGTGCCGGAAGAGGCACAGATCTGAAGACGCTCCGCTGGACCACCAGGGACTGGAGGTACGGGGGCATTGCGGAGATGAAGGGGGCATTGCGAAGATGAAGGGGGACATTGTGGAAGAGGGGCATAGACTCTAAGCCCCTCTTCCACAATGTCCCCCTTCATCTCCGCTATGCCCCTCTTCCACAATGTCCCCCTTCATCTCCTCTATGCCCCTCTTCCACAATGTGCCCCTTCATCTCCGCTATGCCCCTCTTCCACAATGTCCCCCTTCATCTCCTCTATGCCATAGAGGAGATGAAGGGGGACATTGTGGAAGAGGGGCATAGCGGAGATGAAGGGGGACATTGTGGAAGAGGGGCATAGCGGAGATGAAGGGGGACATTGTGGAAGAGGGGCATAGCGGAGATGAAGGGGGCATAGCGGAGATGAAGGGGGACATTGCGGAGATGAAGGGGGCATTCGGAGATGAAGGGGGCATAGCGGAGATGAAGGGGGGCATTGACCAGGCACCCTCCCCTCATCAGAGCAGGGGGTGCCTGGTGTAATGCTCGTGTCGCCCCATTATATTCAATGGGGCTCGGGTGCTCGGCCGAGCACTCGAGCCTCAGGGGGTGCTCGGTCAGAGCACCCGAGCATCGGGGTGCTCGCTCAACACTAATATATACATATATATATATATATATATATTTATATATATATATAAATATATATACTGTATATTGTTTAACTTTAGTTTTAGTTGCTTCAGATCTTTTGGTTTTTAGTCAGGGATTTTGGCGACACAAATTTCCTGATTATATATACATATCATTTATATGTGATATATGTTTTTACACTATTAGCAGAATTCATACTTTTAGATACTATTTTGTATGCTATTATTTAGCCCATACTTGGTATTATCCTGATTCTAACACAGTATCCTCTCATAAAGACCGATTTTAGATAGATTTGTAGCCAATATTTACTTTAGGTTCCACTGGTGAGCTCTATGGAGTGTTTTTTTGTTTTTTTTATTTTGTGAAATAACTGAAAGCAGCAGTTTCAGGGTAGAATGAGGGGCCATTTGTAGTCTTTCATTAGTTATTTCATGGAATAACTTAGTGGCCCCAGTTAAAATGAAAACTTAAGGGCCAATTCATACTTCATCTAGTTATTTTATAGACAGTTCTCCATAGAATGTGATTGTAACAGTCTGAACTTTTATAACTTTTGAATAAAGCAACCAAATATAGTGGGAGTATCCTATTTTACTCAGTTGGTTAAAGACCTATAATATATGATAATTTTCATAATGTAACTTTACTGACCTTAACAAATGACAGCCTGCAACATTTTATTTCTTGCTATGTAAGTATGTGCTGACTCTGAAGCCAACATATATATCCTTATCCTGCACTGTAGAAATGAAAACTGCAATGACATAGAGAGAGAGAGGGATCTGCTGCTGAAATCTTGACACAAGCTATGTGTGTAGGCAGACCAACATGCAAAAAGGGGGAGAAGGATTTGATCACTGTTAATGAGTTTGCAATTTAATTGTAGCCTGTGTGTAACAGTTTGTTTGACACACAGACATAATAGGTTTGGATAAAAACACAGTTTTATTAAACAATTAGGATTACAATAACCCTCACAGGTCCTGTAATATACACTCAATATAGTACAGCCACAAGACAGGTTATTTATGGGCAAGCCCACACAGGTCCAGTATAAGCATAGAGTCCATAACACATTATACTGACACAGGTCAGGCGGATCTTGAAAGAGTCCCAGTGTATTGGTACTACATGGGTTAATGGCAGTCAGCAAGTATAAACAGACCCATGTGTAGTAAGGCCTGTTGAGAAGCTCACTTAGGGTAGAGAGCTTAATTACGAGTAACGCCCAAGTATAGCAGGTAATAGTGAACTGCCTTTACAGTAACGGAGGCTGAGTGTCACGGTTTGTTAAGACTCTCAGACACAGAGTTAAGATAAAACACAACTTTATTGAAAGTTAAAGGAGAACCCACACGGGTTAGAAACACACATATATATGTATAGGCAAATAGGTGGTACAGTGCAATATATAGAGGCTCTACCGGCCTTTCCAAATATACCGGGCAAGGCAGCCTGAGGACTGGTACAACGTGAAAGGATGCTCTACCGGCCCTGCCAATATACCGGGCAAGGCAGCCTAGCAAGACCCAGAGGAGGCAAGTACTGGTGCGATAGCGAAGGGCCTCAGCGACCTGGAAGGTGGTGGAGCAAACCAGTCGCACATACGAGCCAACACAGAGGCCTTACCGGTGCAGTATGGATGTCAGCAAGCAACCGGTAAACACAAGAGCAAACCAGTACACGTGTACTGGACTACACTTAGACACTACCGGTGCTGTATGGAATGCATCAAGCAACCGGTGATAGATGGAGCAAACCAGTACCTGCGTACTGGACTTACAATTAGACACTACCGGTGCTGTATGGAATGCAGCAAGCAACCGGTGATAGATGGAGCGAACCAGTACCCGCATACTGGACTTATATTTAGACGCTGCCGGTGCTGTATGTAATGCAGCAAGCAACCGGTGATAGGTGGAGCGAACCAGTACCTGCGTACTGGACTTACACTTAGACGCTACCGGTGCTGTATGGAATGCAGCAAGCAACCGGTGATAGGTGGATCGAACCAGTACCCGCGACCTGGACTTACACTAGACACTACCGGTGCTGTATGGAATGCAGCAAGCAACCGGTGATAGATGGAGCGAACCAGTACCCGCGTACTGGACTACACATAGACACTCGGTGATGAGAATGTCGCCCAAGCGACATGAAGGCGGAGAAACACTGCGCACGATCCAGGAGCAGGAACCACAGCCAGGCGGAGAGAGGAAGCAGGAACGTTAAGGTAGTCAACCGGATCAGGAACGGATGCACCAATGACAGCCCAAAACGGATCAGGAACGGAAGCAGGAACCAATACAGCAGAGAAGGCGTCAGGCAGGTAATCAGGCAGCTTCTGGAGAGTGGTATAAGCAGCCAAAGCCCAGGAAACTCAGGAACATAATGCAGGTGGCTATAGACATAGAGACACCACGAAAGGGCAATCAAAGGGTGCCAGAGCCCAGTCTAAATAGGCATTACTGGGCGGGCAAAAGACAGGCAGCCAATGGAAAGCCCTACAAGTAACAGACAGAAGAAGCCAGCAATCACGGGCACAGTGATACTGAGCAACTGGAGCACTGCCGGAGCAGTAACAGAGACTAGGCCACCTAAACACTGCCGTAGCAGTAATGGAGACTGAGTAACACGGACACTGCCGTAGCAGTAACGGAGACCAGGCAACTGGAGCACTGCCGGAGCAGTAACGGAGACCAAGCCACAAGAGCGCTGCCGTAGCAGTAGTAGATACTAGGCAACCAGAGACTGCCGTAGCATAAACGGAGACTAAGCCCTTGGATACGGATGTGGCAGAGTGCTGCCGTAGCAGTAGTGGATACTAGGCAATCGGAGACTGCCGTAGTATAAACAGAGACTATGCCCATGGATACAGATGTGGCATAAACGGAGACTGAGCAACTGAGCACTGCCGTGACAGTAACAGAACTGGGTAACTGAGCAACTCACCCTGGGAGGCAACCAACCGGGAACGGATAGTAAGACCAGCCAATGGGAATGCCGCTGGGGCGAAACAGAGGCAACCGGGACAAAAACTGCACAGCTGTCACAGACAGCAAGATAGGAGCACCGCTCTCAACTGGAGACCGGTAAGGGCGATCAAGGAGGCAGCAGACCAACCCGGAGGGTTCACACGGAGCAGGAACTTCAGCCAATCCAAGTCGATACACGGAGCAGGAACATCAGCAAAGCCGGGTCGGTGCACGGAGCAGGAACGTCAGCCAGTCCAAGTCGGTACACGGAGCAGGAATGTCAGCCAAGCCGGGTCGGTACACAGGAGATGAGAAGCAGAATGGTCAGGCAGTCCGGGTCGGTACACCAACAGGAGACGATATGCGGAGTAGTCAGGCAAGCCGGGTCGATACACTGAGAGCAAACTGTAAACAGGAACAAGAGCTGGTACTGGAACACCGCGAAAGGGCACCGGAGAAGTGCCAGAACTCAGTATTTAAAGGCAATACTGGGCGGGACATCATAGTAAGGCCAACAGGAGTAGAGCAGGAGTGTAGACTGACAGAATGTCGCTTAAAGAGCACGGGCACCGTGATACTGTGACAGACAAGGACAGTTTAATAAAAAAAAAATGTTTTACTTAATGGGTGACAGAGACATGCGGGGACCTTGACCTGAGCTGTTATTGAGACTGACAGAGAAGAAACTAGATAAAGAGGGGTGCATTATTTTAAGAGGGGCAAGACATCACTCCAAATGCAAAATCAACAGTACTTTCATTATGTCCAGCAAAAATACTAGGGAAAGAGGAAAGGGAAAGGAGTAGGAACATTAATGTGGTAGTCCAAATACTGACTGTGACCACTGTTGCTGTAAATGGTGTAATAACAGATGATAATCCTACTCCTCCTGAGGAGTCTGTTTGTTAATGTGACATGAAAAGTTCCCAAACCAGCAGTAGTAGTAATAAATGTTTTAAGAGAACTGAAGACAACGAGTATCATTCTAGTATTGCTGCCTTAAAAGAGAGGAGGGTTTAGCAGTTAAAAAAACTGCTGCCTCTTACAGTGACAGTAACACCGGTCCTCAAAGTAGAGTCATGTCAGTCTGTCAGTTATGTCAGTTATCATCATTAGAGTCAACACTTCCAAGTGTAGTCCCCATCCAGTCACATACACTATTAGTGAGGGAGCAGCAACACAGGTGATCATCAATATCTGCAACCCTCGCTATGATGAGTGCCTCTGCTGCTGTTTAAAGTGCAGTACCATTGACATCTACTGCTAATGCTATTAAAACATCTTGCCACTGTCGTAGTAGTACTAGTCCCTTAAGGAAGAATCAGTCCATTAAGTTTACAGTATGGAGATATTTCACTCACAAACCAATTAAAATCAACAATTAAAAAAACATGGAAAAATCAGACTAAATAAAGTATTTGTGTACTGCAAATAAGAGTAAAATAAAACAAGGATAATGATAGTACAGGAGGTGCAGGGAAAGTACAGGTTCTGATTATGTAGCTAACAAAGTACTAATATTGGAGATAAATATGTCGGCATATGAACAGACAAGTGATTAGTAGCAGCTTACACTGATATTCTTGGGCACAAGCACATCATATATCAGCATATGATCAAACAAGTGAACTGCATACACCAACATTCTTGTGTGAAAGCATATCATGGAGTTATAATATACAAGCAAAATCTTGAACCTGGAATCCTTATACAAGTCTAAAGACCAGGATCCAGGAGCAATTAGGGACACTGAGCAAATCAATGGTTTTAAAAGCACTTGATGACTGTGAGTTATAGCTACCAAGTACTCAAACTACAAATTCACTCAAAGTCTACCTAAATGTTCCACTCTCCTCTGTTCCTGGATCCTGGTCTGGAGGCCTGTGTATTATGAGGACACGATGTGATTGTGCCCAATAATATTGGTGCAAGTGGCTATTACCTCACTTGTCTGTTCATCTGCCGACACATTTATTCTCAATATTAGTACTTTGTTAGCTACATATTCAAGTACCTGTCCACCCCATACCTTCTATTCCATCATTATGCTTGTTTTATTTTATTCTCATTTGCACATTATGTCACTACTGTTGTGGTTATCTTTATTATTTTGAATTAAACTGTATTGTGTATTTTATGCCTTATCCACATTCTTTTATATTACGTTTTACATGTTCTACTTTCATCACTTTTTCTGTTGAGTTTTTCTGTTGAGTTGATTGCATGAGTATATAGTGGGGAACACAAAATAATTGAAGAGCCTCAGAAAAACCATATTATTATTAGATATTGGGTTAACACAAGAAGAGGTCAAAGTAAGACTGGACAAAATTAAGATTGGCAAGTCACATGGTCAAGATGGTATACATCTAAGGGTTCTTTAGGAACTCAGTGCAGTGTTAGCAAGACAACTCTTTTTACTCTTTAAAGTCTCTCTCAGGCTCAGTGCAACAAGACTGGTGTAAAGTCAATGTAGTGCTTTTATCCAAAGGGATAGGAATACTTTGTTTTATCTTTATTTTATTTTGTAGGCATTAAAAAAACATGAAGAACGATATTCACAAGCAAAGTTTCCCCCTCCCGCTCCTTTTACCTAGTGTAAGCCATCTCTTCTCAGATGTGGAATGCAGTCCATAGACCAGACAGGTAACAGCAGGGGACAATCTTCTTCCTGTGAGAACAATGAAAGCCCTGCCCCCCTTGACAAGTTTTTCAGTTTTTTCCCTCATCTTAATTGAAGATTGTCCCTCTCTGCAGTCTACCTGGGCACCTCCCTTCTGATCTGGCTGAACAGTGTTACATCAGTAAAAGGGGCGGGAGGGGTACACTTTGTCATTGAATTACTCTTAAACTACAACTCTGACAGAACTGAAATAACACTCTCCAAAGTCCAAATACTATGATGATTAATTAGAGCTGCTTTTATTATGAAACATTACTATCCCTTTAAGAAGGAATCTAAATCTAATCTAAAGCAGGACATGGTAATTAAAATCCTTGGTACTGGTAAAACTTCTAGAAGGGATAATAAGTGATTATATTCAGGATTAAACTGCAGAAAATAAGATTATTAACAAGAATAAACATTATTTTATAAGGAACAAATCTTGCCAAACAAATCTTTTGAGCTTCTTTGAAGAAGTAAGTAGCAACATAGATAATTGTAAAGCAGTAAATGTAGTAAATATAGATTTTGCAAAGGCATTTGATACAGTGCTGCACAGTTGCTTAATAGAAGAAACTGGTGTTCGGAGATAACCTTTGCAACTGGATAGAAAAATGGTGAAAGGGAACAACTTGTTGTAAATGGAAAATTATCCAACAAAGTTAAAGTTGAAAGTTGAGTACCTCAGGTTTCAGTTCTTGGTCTACAGCTTTTTAACAAGTATATAAATGACCTGGAAATAGATATAGAAAACAACATTTAAATATTTGCAGCTGACTCTAAATTAGGCAGGGTAATAAACTGAAAGCATGACATTTGTTCTCTACAGGGGGTTTTACATAAAATGGCAGGTTGGACATAAGAAATGGAATATGAAATTTAATGTGGGAAAGTATAAATGTATGCATTTGGGAAGAAAAAAATCTCAGTGCTACTTAACTTAATGGAATAATTTTAGGAGACTTGCAAGTGAACAGATCTTGGAGTCCTTGTAAACTACAAACTTGAAAACAGTGATCAGTTTCAAACAGCAGTAGCAAAGGCAAACAAAGTCCTGTTTTGCATTAAAGGGATAGTATTAGTTCAAAATTACTATCCCTCATATTGTAGCCCTTAATAAACTGAGTTAAATGACACCAGCAGCATCTCTCAAACCTTTATGGTTTAAGAGATAGCCGCTTTCAAAGTTTCCTCTCCCCTGCTGTCAGCGTTCTGCTGCCAGCAGGAGAATCTGGTCCCGGGACAGGCGGAAGCTCTTAAACAGAGCCGATATCTCGTTATGGAAGGAAAAATGGTAACCAAGCACACATAGAAGACTGTTTCAATTAATCATTTTTCCTTCCATAACGAGATATCGGCTCTGCTGAAGAGCCTCCTCTTGATTCAGAGACCGGATTCTCCTGCTGGCAGCAGAACGCTGACAGCAGGTGAGAGGAAACGTTGAAAGCGGCTATCTCTTAAACCATAAAGGTTTGAGAGATGCCGCTGGTGTCATTTAACTCAGTTTATTAAGGGCTACAATATGATGGATAGTAATTTTGAAGTAATACTATCCCCTTAAAAAGGGCTGTTGAAGCAAGAGTGAATAACGTAATTTTGTCATTGTACAAATCAATGTTTAGATCACACCTCTAATATGCAGTTTTGAGCACCAGTTATGAAAAAGGATGTTCTAGAACTGTAGAGAGTACAGCAAAGAGCAACAAAATTAATTAAGGGAATGGAGAAACTGAAGTAAGAAGAATGTCTAGACAAACTTGGTTTCATTATTCTTGAGAAAAGACAAGTAAAAGGAGATCTTGTTACACTGTATAAGTATATGTGAGGTCAGTACAAGGATCTCTCTGGTGAGCTTTTCATTCCAAGGCCTGATCAAATAATATCACAGTGCCTGTGATTCCTGTCAGTCTCATCTAGGACAGATACTGATTTGCTGTGTTGGTTTGGCCCGCCCCCTGGTGACCTTTTTATACCTGGCTAGCACAACTGCCAGGCGCCCTTTCGTGGTGTTTCTGTGCCAGTTACTGTTGCTGTGTTCTGGATTCCTGTGTACCGACTTGGCTTGTCTTGACTATTCTCCTGTGTTCCTGCTCGTGTATGACCCGGCTCGTCTGACTACCACCTTTGGATCCTGATCCGGCTTGGCTGACGTTCCTGCTTGTGTCCGACCCGGCTTGTATGACTACCTTCTACGTGCTCCGACCCGGCCTGGCTGACTTCCCGCTCCGAAGAACGACTCCTGCTACAGTGACCTGTGTTCCAGTTTTCGCCGCAGCGACATTTCTATCTGCTGTGCCAGCCTTTGGTGTGACTGCCTTGCCAGGTGTACTCCGATCAGTGCAGTGCATTTTCCTTTGCAGATGCGTACACGTGCCTCCCTCAGACCGCAGAGCCTTGCTACACCGCTGATAAGCCTCGAGTAAAAGTGCTAATTAACCCTAGCATTGCCGCTGGGTTCCACTCAATCGCTAATCCTGTAAGAGTCTCTTTCTCAGTGAATACTACTGCTGAGCTGGCCGCTCTCCGTCGGCAGCTCATACATCCTTGCAGAGTGTTTACATCCGTTTGGGCCGGTTGGGCGCCTGAGACTCTCTCTCTTGTTCAGTGAGCGATTCCGCTTTACCGAGTGGTGGCAGGCACAGGCATCAGCATTCGTATTCCGGTAATCGCCCGTGGGGCTGCTGGCTCTAGCGTGTGCTATCCCGTTATCCGGTTAAGTCTGAGGAGGTTTGGCAGTCTTGCATTGAAGGCCGGTTCCAATCACGCCCGTGGGGGTCGTATGCACTTGCACTAGTTGAAGCAGTTCCAGTAGGTACGCCCAAGGGGGCTACGGGGACTTTTGTGCTTCTTACTGAACACCGTGGCGGGGCAGTCCAGTATTCAGCCGGTGATAGTCTGGGTCTCCAGAATCAGCCTTATAACACCCTGGGCGTTCCAAACATCCACATCTGAGACTGACTGTTATCAAGGACTTAACCCCTGAGGGGTATACGCTATTCTATTACTGTGTCATTGTACTTGTAAGTCATTTGTGCATTTACCATTATATCCATATATTATCTGTGTATATTTTCCACCACTAGAGGGCGTGGTATTGCCTTATCTTATTTTAAATAAACTGTGTTCTTATTCACCCAAGGGTCTGAGTGTCTTAAAAAACCATGACAAATAACTAGGTGCCATCCATGAAGATTAGAGGAGAGGAGGTTTCAACTTCAGCAGAGGAAAGATTTTTTTTAAATTAAGGTCTGTTAAATTTCAGAATTTCATGCCCAAGAATGTGCTAATGGCAGATACAATGGTTACATTTAAGAGAAGGTTAGATGAATTTCTAGTAGACTGGAATATGCAGGGTTATACTGTTAATTAGTAGATAAATCAGGAAAGTCTGATTAACAGAGTAATACCCCTTTATGAGTCAGAAAGGCTTATATAATGATTATACTGTGGCAAGGGTTGGATTTGATGGCCTTGTGTTTTTTCAACCTAATTTACTATGCAACTATGTAACTACATTGCCTTGTTTGAATTGCCTTTAGTTACCAAAGCACTGGCAGGAGACTGGAACTTGGAACTGAAATGGATTGGGCAGCAGACAACACAGATAGGAACTTAATGATGCAGCATGCACAGTGGCAGAGAGCATGGTGATGTTATACCTCACACTTAACATTGTAACAAACTTGTGGTGAGCCCAGGAAAGCTTCTTGTGCTCACCACAGTGCATACAAATGGAGAAAGAGATGGAAGTTATCTCTTTCTATCGTGGTCTCAGCATGGGAACAAATAAAGAGTGAGGGAAAGGTTATAAATTAATGATCAGCCACACAGCTACACCCCTTAGAGGGAATATTGATTGTAGCTATGTAAGAGAGTGGTCCAACATTTCCTTAGTTTGCAGTAACACCAGGAGTCCTGCTTCTGATCTACAAATACAAAATATGGAGGTGTATGACTGAGTAGGTTGGACAAAATTATAACAGCCATAGAGTGCCCACACCTGCTGCCACCAGCACCAAAACTCATGCTGTAAAAGCAAAAAGTTACACAGTTCTTCCACTGTACTGCCAACTAGGAAAGGGCTTCAAGTAAAAAAAAAAAAATCACGTGGGAATTTTCAAACAAAAACAATTACTCACTTTTCTGCAAAAATTCTGCTGATAAAAAATACATAAAATGTTCACCTTTTCATCATTGCCAATATATTTCTGGTAAGAACGTTGGCATTTTGTGCCTATGTTTTCTATGACTGCAACATTTCCTGCCACAATACTACTACTTTTGAGGGCTGAAGTGGAGGAAAAAAAACAGCTGAAAGAAAAAGTTGTCAATCCTACAGCAACATATGCCTTGAAAAAATTATTAGCAGGCTAATTGCGTTTGTCCTCTTCCCATGACACTAACTTCCTACTTGTTTAACACAGGTATGGCCATCCTTTAAAAATAACTGCAAATTGGATATTCAAGCAGGGTACAACACATCATTAGTTCTTTAAAACCTCTATTTTCAACAAAAGAAAAGGGCAGCATGTCAACCACCAACATTTTATCAAGTTTACTATTCCACAGGCATACTTTTGGATTATTTAGTGCAGGTTTTGACTTCTAAGATCATAGTAAGTGTGGGAAGGAAGTACATATTAGAAGAACTGTGTAAATTTATTGCAACATTACTTAGGGAGGTGGAGGTGTAGTGTCAGAATGTGTGGGCACTCTATGACTCTTGTTTTCTTCAAGAACAATATCAGATTGCTCCTTACAGATACAACAGATAGCAACATGTTTAGCTTTTGGATCGTGAGTAAAGTATCTCCATACTGTAGACTCAGAGGTTCCTGAGGGGCTACTTCCACTGGGGTTAGGTGTTGCAATTTGTACTAGTTGGTGTCAAATGTGCTGCACTTCCAACATCATTAGAAGCACTCATCATACCTAGAGTTGTGGAAGTTGACCCGTGTTGCTTATTAGTGTGTGTGTGTGTGGTCTGAGGATTGGACTTGGAAATGGTGATGGTGCTGATAATAACTGACAGGAGGATTCTGTATCTTTCCTTAACCGGTCAGACGTTTCCAATTGCTTTCTCAAACAGCACTCCTTTTCAGTGGTATCAGGCAGAGCATTTGCCTTTCAGCTTCTTTTCTGGTCATGTCATCATCTCTCTCACTCTCAACTTCATCTTCATCAATAATTAGGACATCCTCAGCATCGCCTTCCACTTCTTCTCTACTACTTTTATATTACCCTAGTCTTGAAGTCTTAAACAATCTATTTTTACTTTTCCTCTTAGAAGGATTTTCAGCAAATTATCCACTAATTTGAGGACTGGTGATTTTACTGTCATTGTCAGGTACACCAGTTGGCTGAACTGCCACACCTTCATCCATTATGCCTTTAACACTAGAATGCGACTCCTCATCTTCAGTGTTCTTTGATGGTGGAACTCTTTATGTGATTTTGAAGCCTCGTCTCCTCAGGAAGAAAAGGATCATTATCATTTATTGTGCACACTGCAGCAACCATGGCTGCAGTCAGATTTTAGACTACCACATTACTGACATGTGCCTCCACTATTAATACTCCTTTTGTCCAACCCATGCCCCCGGTACATTTGCTGGACATTATTGACCTGTGAAGTACACAACAAAACTGACTATGTGGGATGTCTTGCCATTTACAAAATACTCTTCTAGTACCTGTCTGCCTCAGTTGCAGCTCACATCAGAGTCCCTGTCACCTCTCAGTCAAACCAATTAACTGTCGCTATCAGTATAAAAAGAATAAACACTTCCCTTACAACTGCTTCTTCCCCTACACTACCCTAACAAAAAGAACAGCCACCAGATCTGAACTGGGATAACAGTTTCCTGTGTCTTCACAGTCACACAAAATTTGGGGGGTATTTAGGGTAAATCTCCTATGCTCCCATCTCATACCCCCAGACTTCCCTAGCAGAGAGATAAGAGCCAGATGAGGAAGGCACTTGGATCACAACTGCCTGTCGTTGGCAACCAAGATTTTGGGGTACTTTGGATTAACTTTGTTTCTCCCTTCACAATCCCCCAGACTCCTCTAACACAGAGATAACAGCCAGATCATGAAGAAACATGGATAATGGCTGTCTGTGTCTTCCCAGTCAGTCACAAAAAAATTGGTCATATTTGGGGTAACTCTTCTATGCTCCTTTTTATACCCCCAGGCTTCCCTAGCACAGAGATTGCAGATATTGCAGCCAGATCACGCTGCCTTTGTCATCCAAATCAGTTACACTGAATTTTGAGGTAGTTCTCCTTTCCTCTCCCCCTGTCCCCCCAGGCTCCCCAAACACAGAGAACAGATTTGCTGTCTACAAGACTCCCTAAACTAATGTTCAACTATGCTCTTCTTTAGATCCAAAATGTGCTGTTTTCTCTCTCTTGCTATGAAATACAGAATATAATGCTGTGGGAAGCCGACATAATTTTTATACTATGCTAATGGAAAAGAAGTGAAACTTGCCACATGGTGGGGAGAAATTTAATCTTCCCTTTGATTTCAATGAAATGAGCTAGGAGAAAAAAGCTGAAAATCTGCACTTTTCCACAAAAAAATCCCCCTTGTTGGAAAGTGCCATTTTTCTTCTGTTTCACTTTTGAGCCAAAAAGGCTGCTCACATTGCTACAGCCAACACATACTTACTGAGTTCTTAGGAAGGAGTCAAAAACTGGACAAAAATAATCCAAAAGTACATCTGTGCTTTGGCAATGTTGCCGAAATCTGGCAGTTGACATACTTTTGCAGAAAGAACTGATATCATGTGTTGCACCCTTCTGGTGTATCCCAAACTGCAGTTATTTTTCAAGGATAGCTGAGCTAGAGTTGTACAAACAGGTGTCTAGTGTGGAGGACAAGGTCTGGAGACAACAAATAGTAAGAAAATTCACCTGACAAAAGATACGTGCACAAGAAGACAAACTATATGAATGTTACTGCTCACCGGGTTTCCTTCCCATCAGTGGGCAAAATCAACAGACAACATTATGTCTTAAGTAATTTTGATCCTGGCCCTGGCACTTTTATTAACCCCTTAAGGACCAGGAAAATCTGAGTTAGATTTGACTTAAGGACCGGAGCAATTTTGACTTTTTTGACTATGTCTTTGTTCAACCATATTTTCTCTTTAATTCCTTTTGTGCACCCACATAAATTATATACTGTTTTTTTAAGCACAAGTAGGGCTTTCTTTTGATACCACAATTATATGAATACCTCATTGTTTATTTTGATTAAAATAGAAAAAAAAGAGGAAAAAAATTGAAAAAAAAACAACATTTTGCTTACATTTTTCTGTCAGGATTTGCATACTATTAGTTAATGAAAATTGACGGTGCCAGAACCAAAAATGTCGCACAAAGGTATATGTTTCTGAAAACTACACAACATAAGGTAAATAATCAGGAGAATTTTTGAGTTTTTCATGCAGCTATTGTTCCAGAAAAAAATTTCTAAATTGTGGTAATATTTTGTTTTTTTGCAGTTTTCACACTTACATTTCAATACTACTGTTGATATCAAGCACATGATAGGTGAAGATTTTTAAAAATGCATTGTTTAGTATTCAGATCCTTCTTCTGAGTACGGCAATACCCCATATGCATAGGTTTCTCAAGGTTTGGGAGAGCTACGGGGCCCAAATTGGAACATGCGCGTTTCCAGTTTCACACTTTGAATTTTCACAGCTTGCATCACTGGTGCCATGTTTCATTTGGGGCTGTGTAACAGTGCTCCACTCTAAGATTTCCCCCCAAAAGTATATATTTTTGGAAAGTAGACACCCCAGGCTTTCATTTTATGTATGTTTTCAATTTTTTTACGCAGCCATTTTACCACCAATCGCTCGTAAATCTTGACGTAAGTTAAAAAAACAGCGTTTTTCACACTTGCACTTCAATGTTGATGTGAATTTCAAGCACAGGATAGGTGAAGATTTTTAAAAATGCATTGTTTAGTGTTCAGCTCCTTCTTCTGAGTACAGCAATACCCCATATGCATAGGTTAGTCAAGGTTTGCAGGAGCTATGGGGCCCAAATTGGAACATGCTCGTTTCCAGTTTCATACTTTGAATTTTCACAGCTTGCATCACTGGTAACATGTCTCATTTGGGGCTGTGTAACAGTGCTCCACTCTAAGATTTCCCCCCAAAAGTATATATTTTTGGAAAGTAGACATTCCAGGCTTTCATTTTATGTATGTTTTCAATTTTTTTACGCAGCCATTTTACAACCAATCGCTCGTAAATCTTGACGTAAGTTAAAAAAACAGCGTTTTTCACACTTGCACTTCAATGTTGATGTGAATTTCAAGCACATGATAGGTTTAGATTTTTAAAAATGCATTGTTTAGTGTTCAACTCCTTCTTCTGAGTATGGCAATACCCCATATGCATAGGTTTCTCAAGGTTTGGGGGAGCTACGGGGCCCAATTTTGAACAAATATTGAATTTTCACATCTTGGTTAACTGGTGCCATTACTCATTTTGGGCTATGTTCCAGTGCTGCACTTTAGGATTTCCCCCCAAAAGTGTATATTTTTGGAATGTAGACACCCCCAGCTTTCATTTTAGGTGTGTTTTCAAATTTTTTACACAGCCATTTTACCACCACTTTCTCGTAAACTTGACATAAGTAAAAAAACAGCGTTTTTCACACTTTGCCTTCAATGTTGATGTGAATTTCAAGCACAGAATAGGTGAAGATTTTATAAACTGAATTGATTAGTGTTCAGCTCCTTCTTCTGAGTACGGCAATACCCCATATGCATAGCTTTCTCATGGTTTGGGGGAGCTACGGGGGCCAAATTGGAACATGCGCGTTTCCAGGTTCACACTTTGAATCTTCACAGCTTGCGTTACTGGTGCCATGTCTCATTTGGGGCTGTGTAACAGTGCTCTTTTTTAAGATTTTCCCCCAAAAGTGTATATTTCTGGAAAGTAGACACCCCAGGCTCTCGTTTTAGGTGTGTTTTCAAAATTTCTACACAGCCATTTTACCACCAATCCTGTGAAAATTTGACGTAAGTAAAAAAAATTCAGCATTTTTCACACTTTGCCTTCAATGTTGATGTGAATTTCAAGCACAGAATAGGTGAAGATTTTATAAACTGAATTGATTAGTGTTCAGCTCCTTCTTATGAGTACAGCAATACCCCATATGCATAGCTTTCTCATGGTTTGGGGGAGCTACGGGGGCCAAATTGGAACATGCGCGTTTCCAGGTTCACACTTTGAATCTTCACAGCTTGCGTTACTGGTGCCATGTCTCATTTGGGGCTGTGTAACAGTGCTCTTTTTTAAAATTTCCCCCCAAAAGTGTATATTTTTGGAAAGTAGACACCCCAGGCTCTCGTTTTAGGTGTGTTTTCCAATTTTATACACAGCCATTTTACCACCAATCCCTCGTAAACCATGACGTAAGTAAAAAAAAAAAACAGTGTTTTTCACACTTAGGGTTGGCGGCAGTATACTGGGCTGCATACAAATTGGGACACAATTTCACCTAAAATGTCTTCCCCCAAAAACAAATAAAAAAAATGATCATGGGTAAATCCTTCCACATCAATTTGAATCCCTGGGTTGCCTGTGAATTCTGAGATTTGTGGGCATAAATTGATACCCATTCATTAGGATCCGGAGTGGCAGGTGTTGGGGCATTACTTTAGGCAGGTCTTTTGGCAGGTCTTTGGGCAGATCTTTTGGCAGGTGCTGGGGCAGTTGCCAGGGCAGCTCTTGGGGCAGTACTTGGGGCATTTCTTTGGGCAGGTATTTTGGTAGATTTTTGGGCAGATCTTTTGGCAGGTGCTGGGGCAGTTGCCAGGGCAGCTCTTGGGGCAGCACTTGGAGCATTTCTTTGGGCAGGTATTTTGGTAGGTCTTTGGGCAGTTCTTTTGGCAGGTGCTGGGGCAGTTGCCAGAGCAGCTCTTGGGGCAGTGCGTCTTTTCTTGACAGAAGGCCCAGCGTCATCACTAGAGCTGCTCTCACTTTCTGAAAACTGCACTATGTCAAAATCTGACGCAGTGTCTGTTGCCTCAGAGTCAGATGACAAAAAGGCATATGCCTCTTCAACGCTGTACCTGCGCTGCATTTTGTCCACTAAAAAAACTTTTTTTTTTCTTACGCTATCCCTAAACCTAAATCTAACCCTAAAACTTACCCTAGCCTACGTATATCCTGAACCTACCTAACCCAAGTAAACTACCTACCTAAACTGCACTTATTATATATATTTTTTTTTTCCCTAAACCTAAATCTATCCCTAAAACTTTCCCTAACACATGTCTACACTAAACCTACCCAACTACCTACCAAAATACTTAAAACTATATTTATTATTCATATAAAAAAATAAATAAATAAAAAAAAATCTAAAAAAATTCAAGGGGGATGGGGGGTGTCCTACAGATCAGAAAACACTGATCTGGAGCAAATTGATCACTCCAAGAGTGATCAGATGGGGGGAACTTATTGATCACTGCAGAACAGTGATCAAAGGGTTAATTTTCTTTATTTAAACTTTTTTTTTACTGTTTTTTTTCTAGGAACACTGGAACACCATCTCTCTCTGTCTCTCTCCACCTCAGCAGTGTGCAAGGTGGAGTGAGACAGAGAGATCTGACAGGGACAGTATTTACAAATGCTGTCCCTGTCATTCAGGTTTTGCAACATGTGATTCGCTTTTGAAGCGAATCGCATGTTGCAACAATGTTTCAATGGCTTGTTACTAAGTGTCCCGATACCGGGACGCTTAGTAACAAGCTGTTTGAACTCTTCCATCTCTCCGTGCAGCCGCGATGGAAGAGTTTAACCCTTGACGTACCGGGACCGTCAAGGGTCGTTGGACACATTTACCCTTGACGGTCCTGGTACGTCAAGGGTCCTTAAGGGGTTAAAGGGCAACAGTAGAGTAGCTCATGGGATTTGCTCCCAGAGTATGGGTTGGTGTTAACGTACCTAATATTCAATGCCACGCTCTAGGTAATGCTGGAGAAGTAACCTTCCACTGTGTTCCAGGCGTCTCTACAGGGTCCAGGCCTGTGCTCGCTCGTTGGTGTCAGTAACCTCCCATGGCCTTGGGCTAGATGTTAGTATAATCTGTGTGCATGGACACATAACAGAGATGTGTCATTCTTGGGGCTACTCATTGCCAAATGATGCAGCCTAGAGTAGAATAGTCGCAGGGTTGTGAGATGCGATGTGGCAGAATGACCAGGGTCCTGTTTGTAGCCTAGGCCTTCTATCGGTTCCTCCCTGCTATTTCCTGTTATGGGGTTTAAGAGGGCGGACTGAGTCCTGACTCAGTTGCCCTTGCGTTGTTGTACTAACAGTTCTATATCCTTAGGCTCTGTGTATTACCTGGCTTGTCTGTCCATCCAATCTGATGCTGACCTGTGGCTCTGTCTGACTATTCTTTTGCCTTGCCCTTATTGTAGATACCCAGGGCTCAATTCTATTACCATTGCAAAAACCAGCGTTACAGGAAAAACAAGTAGCGTTAACCCCTTAGTGACCGGCCGGAAGTGTTCGCGGCCGGCACTTAACGACATGGTGTTTTGGGGGGTTTTTTTCGCATTAAAGCGAATGACTTCCTGGACTTACCAGTCACGTCATCTGTCACTAAGTGATATTTTCGTGTGACGTACCTGGTAAGTCCATTGTCAGAAAGGGGTTAATTTCCATAAGGTAAAGCTTGTCAAGGGGGGCAAGGTTTTCTTTATGCTCACAGTAAGAAGATTGTCCCTTGCTGTGAACTGACCGGTCAAGACACAAGATTCCACATCTGAGGGGAGGTGGCTTACACTGGGTAAAAGGGGTGGGAGGGGGATAATTTATCATTTAATTACTCTTGAACTACAACTCTGACAGTATTGAAATAACACTCTCCACGGCCCAAATACTATGAAGATTAATTGGAGCTGCTGTTTTTGTGAAAAATTACTATCCCTTTAAGAAACCCTGTTGTAGTGTAGAGAGAAAAAAGGGCTGGGCTCTCCTTTCTACATACTAGTTTACACCACCTTTATAGGGATATTTGTATAAAGGCGGTTCACTTCCCTTCGGTGTGCTGTGAACGACGCATAGCATTATAGCAATTTGGGATTAGCATTATACTGAGGCTGCAACCTCAGTATAATGCTTACTGGAGCTTGCTGTAACACTAAGAGCCCTTCACAGTACACCAAAGGTAAGCATGAACACGTTCCCTGGGGCATCTAGAAGGGAGGTGGGAGGAGAAATATGACGTGCTGAAGATCTGTGCTGTTCCCATGATGCAGAGTTGCACTGCACAGAATTTGGGATATCTTTAAAAATATTTAGATTTAAAAAAAACAACAACTCAGCTTTCATATAATAACTTTAATTAACAAAGTGGGTGGTAACATCGTTTTATAAGGTAATACATTCCCTCAAAAATCTAAATTTTACTTACTGCTGCTAACTTTACATGAGATTTTACAATGTAACATATGGCGACAAAACTCAGATATTACAGTCATACAGAGTCAAGCATGTTTGAAAGATGATCAAAATCAAATGTACATAAATGTGCCAAATAAACAGTTTTTCTGCACTGTTAAGCAAATATTTACTTTGACAAAAGTTATTTTTCCTACAGACAATGAATGATCACAACCAGACTGTTGTCACAGAATTCATAATCATTGGTTTTAAGAACATTCACAGACTCAGACAACTGCTATTTACTTTACTCCTTCTAACTTACCTTGTGATTATCATTGGAAATCTCTTCATCGTTGTTTTGGTTCCCACAACAAATCACCTTCACACTCCCATGTATTTCTTTCTGTGCAGCCTCTCATTATCTGACATGATGATAACATCAAATATTATACCAAATATGCTACAGTTATTATGGGCAAAAGAGGGCACCATGTCTATAGCCAGTTGCATCCTGCAGTTCTATATATTTGGTTCTCTTACAGCTACTGAGTGTTTATTGCTAACTGTGATGTCTTATGACCGTTACCTGGCCATATGCAATCCATTACGATACTGTTCAGTCATGAACATTCAACTGTGTTGTTACCTTATAATTTTTTCTTGGATGATTGGGTTTGTTCCTACTTTGCCAGTTGCTATTTGTGTGTCACAGTCAAAGTTCTGCAGTCCAAACATTGACCATTTCTTCTGTGACCTTGCACCATTCTTAGAACTTGCCTGTTCAGACACTAGAGTTATAATGTTCTTAGCATTTAGTTTTTCATTCCTCGTTACCTTCTTCCCATTTCTTTTTATCATTCTATCCTATACTTCAATAATCTACAGAATCTTCAAAATACGATCAGAGAAAGGAAGACAAAAGGCTTTTTCTACCTGTAGCTCTCACTTGGCTGTGGTGACCATATATTACGGATCTCTAATTATTCTTTATGTAATGCCTTCAAAGAAACGTTCACTAGACCTCAACAAATTACTTTCTCTTTTATACACTATTGTCACACCTTTACTTAACCCTATCATATATTCACTAAAAAACCAAGAGATCAATAGAGCAGTTAAGAAAAGTATTAAAGACATTAATTGATCTTAACATTGAGACTGAATGGTGTTTAAAAAAAAATGTCAATAAAAGTGTTGTATGTCTATTAATTACATATGTGTCCATATGTGTAATATTTTTGAAATATTTCATTACATATGTGTCCAGGGTTGCAGGGTTCTAGAGATAAACAAGATTAATAGGAAGAGAATCACAAACTCTTTTAGGAAAACAGTACAAATGCATTTTTAGTGCCGTGTTACTTTATAGACTGCTCACATCAGACAATGGAGGGTAACAATCTATTGTATTGAAAAAACAATGCATAGTATCCTCTTGGCATTATATCAGTCTAATTTGTTTCAAATGTCAAATGTGATCAAACAAAAATGCAGAAATAGTTTATCCATCAGGTACACGTACAACAGCAACTGTCTCTCTGCCAATAGCGGTTTTCATGCATGCTGCACTTTGTCAAGAATGCTGTGCCTCCTTGACTTAGTGTGGCATGCATTAATCAGTTGATGTTGCTTGTATACCCTGAATTTTTTGTGGCCATTTTTATCATTTAAGATTAAGGAGAGTGCAGTTTAATCCACAGTGGCTTCTCTCTTTTATATATTGTTATGCTGTTTATTTTACAACCAGAAAGGGAACAATGGATGGAAATTAGTAATCATAAATACATGTTTGTGTGAGACAAAAGTACTGTGTAGAATGTCTATACAACATTAAGCTTAGTTACATGCTCCTAAAGGTGCTGGGATGGTTGGTTCTTTTTTAAAAAAAAGTTCTGTATTGTATGAACGCCTACTTGGGCCAATTAAAAAGCTAAGAAATGTACACTTTAATGTGGCCCACCATATTATTTATTTATTTATATGAAAAGATATTGCACACAATTGTTTCTATCATCCTTACTACTGGTGCCTTATGAAAAATTTGATAAGTTATCTGATCATAGAATTAGTTACAGCTTTTATAATTATAAATATTAGGAACACTTTTTTACTTAAACATATATTAAATACCCTGTTCCTCCATCTAACCCCAGGGTTAAAGGTTTAGTAATGTTTCACAATAAAAGCAGCTCCAATTAATATTCATAGTATTTGGGCCATGGAGAGTGTTATTTCAATACTATCAGAGTTGTAGTTCAAGAGTAATTAAATGATAAATTATCCCCCTCCTGCCCCTTTTACTGATGTAACACTGCTCACCTCAGAGCAGCAAGACTGCCTGGATTAATCACAGAAAGGGACAATCTTCAGTGACCATAAGGAAAAATCTGTCTAGGGGGCAGGGTTTTCCTTATGCTCACAGTAAGAAGATTGTCCCTTGCTGTGAGCTGACCGGTCAAGAGACCAGATTCCACATCTGAGGGGAGGTGGCTTACACTGGGTAAAAGGGGTGGGAGGGGGGTAATTTATCATTTAATTACTCTTGAACTACAACTCTGACAGTATTGAAATAACACTCTCCATGGCTGAAATACTATGAAGATTAATTGGAACTGCTGTTTTTGTGAAAAATTACTATCCCTTTAAGAAACCCTGTTGTAGTGTAGAGAGAAAAAAGAGCTGAGCTCTCCTTTCTACACACTAGTTTACACCACCTTTATAGGGATATTTGTATAAAGGTAGTTCGTCTTGGAAGTGAATATATCTCTCATGTGACCCAAGGCAGCGAAAGGGACAGAGGTGGGGTGGCAGTCGCACAGTTGCAAACAAGTGGACAAGTGAAATCCTACCGCTTTACTAGTTCCTCACCGCATGTCACACACAGCCAGCACGGGGAGTGCAGAGCCAAGCAAGTTTAGTGTTTGCAATGTGTATTTCATCAGTCTCTCATGAAACAAGTATGTGGTTATGTAAAAGTATAATGGGAATGAGTAATTACTTTGTGAAAAGAAGAAGGAAAAACCAAGGGGTGCCCCTTGTATATATCAATCTCACTGAATATTGGAAAACCACCAGCACCCTATAAGTGTAGCCTCACAAAGGAACATGTTGGAAAAAAGCATACTCTAATTCCAACACATTAGCAGCTGGGGAGGAAAAACTGCCCCCTGAAACAGCATCAACACTGAATAGGTCAATGTTCCACTGCTGCTCTCTCAAAGTGGCATGAATATCCAAACCAAAAGAAAAGAAAGAGAAAGCTCCAAATAGTGTGACAACATCAATGTAATGTTGCGCACACAAGAAAATGTACTCACTTTTATACATGGTCAGAAAGTTGATATCAACCAATCTGACAAACAGGATTACAGAGATCTACAACCCGTCTTTATTCGGATGACAAACAGAGATGAGTAATCTAGTTGGACCTGGCAGAGGCTTCCAGTTTAAATAAAAAATAATTTAATTTTTAAAATCATAAAATCCTTCTACACAGTCTTTCTTGGCTACAAGCCACTTTATCAAAGGAAACAAGTTGATATAGACAAACAAAGAAACGCAGCTGCCACACAAATCTAAAATATATACCTTCCCCCCAATCCCCTGATTGGTTTGATTGAAAGATTAATCAATCAGTCGCTACACAGCAAAGCTCTATTGTTTTGCTCACGATGCAATCCAGAGTAAACATCTCACCACTGATGAAGCAAACAAAGTCCAATCTCAATGGATTGTTCTAGGAACCCCACTACAGGCAATATTAAAACAGCATTAACACACTGTACACGATGTACACTCATTAACAAGTGGCTGACATCAAACCCAAAAATCAGTGCATATAAATATGTCTAAACTGGTGGTCAGCGAGTGTGGGATATAAAACAATTTCAAAATCCACAATCAACATGTATACTGTCTGTGAAGGCAAATCCCTAAGGTGGCATATGGAAATCCTGGAAATAATTAAAAGAGAAAAAAAACTCTAAAAGAGAAAAAAAACATACTACAAAGTATCATAACTAACTCGCATGCCACACATGGGGATCAAAAGGATCCAACAGAACCCTGCAAATACCATCGTAAAAAAAAATCTCTTATTAATAATCCTATATTATAATTCGCTAAAAAGTTTGTCACAATGCAGTCATGTGCAGTAGAGACTGCTGCAGTCATGCGCAGTAGAGACTACTGTGACGCTGCTGATATGGAGCAGGCGCTCCAAAGTCAGACCAGAGTCGTCTCCAGAGGACACCAGTCTGAATTCGGAGTGCCCCGTTCTGTATCAGCCATGGCACGGGCAGTCTCTACTGTGCATGACTGCAGCGTGACCGGCTGGCACTGTGGCCCGTGTACACTGGCTCTTCAACTAGTCATATAATAATCAAAAAGGCACCTAAATCTTACATTAGCAATATATGTCAAAAGTGGAACAATATACCGTATACCATAAAAGACTAATTATACAATCTACCTTTATTAACTAATTGCTGAGCCAATATAACATGATCCAGTCAAAACTGGAAATGTATAAAGGGTACCATTACATTTTATCAAAATAAATTGATTGAAATAGGACAATACTAATAAATGACGCTGAAATAATGGGACCTATCATAAAGCATTACAGATAAGCCACAATTATATAAAATATAATGTATCCAAATATTTAGGGATTTGCTAACAACCAAAAAACACCTTTCATAATATCAAATCCTATAATAAGTGAAATCTGCCATCACGCAGTGTCAAAAACTGCACATCACACAGCATCTCTCAGAGTAATCATGTAGCAGTGCCACCGTATGATGGCTCCATAATAATTCCATTAAACCAAACTGATAAAATAAACATTCATAAAGTGTTGAATTAAATAATATTGAACAATAAAATGTGATATTTAAATCTTATAAGTATTATAAACACTATGAATATTATAAACAATGTGATTCCAATACCTCATTCAACCCCAAAGGAAAAAGGGTAGACAATCTGAAAATCCTATATGATTCTCTATTAATCAACCGCTATACTCTATCATACAATGGAGATGAGGGTATAAATTCAATTGGCCTAATTCTTAAGACAGTTGTGTTCTTATAATGATGGCTGAACAAAGCCATTGAAAATATTCCTTTTATGTTGACCCACCCTTGTTCTCAATTTCTGCTTAGTCCCGCCCATGTATTGCAAGTGGCAAGTACAAGTTAGTAAGTAAATCACAAAACTTGATCCACAATACATAAAACTCTTTATTTGAAAGATCCCCAATGTGACACTGGATTTAAAGAACTTTCCCTTATGTTCTATGAATGGGAAAGTAAGGCACATATTTAAAGTGCATTTACACACTCCATTAATTCTAACTTCACTGCGATGACTATCAGTCGGACCAATACCGCCAAAATATTCTGATATCAAACCCTGTTTTCTAGTATCCTCACTGTTTTTACTTCTACTAGAAAATTTACTAGGTGCTAAAATATTCTTCAGTGTTTTCGTTCTCCTGTAAATTAACTTAGGTTTCCTAAAAATATCCCTCTTCAAAAGGGGGTCATTGAGTAAAATTTTCCAATGTTTATTGAAAATCTTAAAGATTTTACTTACTTTACTAAATCTAGTTATAAATGATGTTGTCCGATCATTTGTAGCCCTTACCATCCAATTATCGTCTGTAAACCCCCTAGCTCTTAAGTAAAAATCTCTAGACAAATTGGCTAGGTTAGCCTTTATTCAAAAAACGATCCATTAAAATCACAGATTGTGCATCATAATCTTCCATATTAGTATAATTCCTTTTGATCCTCCGAAACTTCCCATTGTGCACATTTCTGAGCCATTTTTTTATGATGGCAACGATCAAACCTCAAAAAAACTAGTTTTATTCACAGATTTAAAAAAAAAGTTTTAGATGTAATGTTATGGTCTGGATAGCCTATAAGTCCCAGATTCAAAAGTTGAATTCTGGTATTATGAATCATGCTAATAAATTCAAGGCCGCATAGATTATTGTTCATATACCTAACAAAGTCCTCGAATGTCATCAATAAAACAATGATAGAGGACCTGATCCTCACCGTATGGATTATTTTTATGAACCATAAGTTTCTCCAAAAAGCCCATGAACAAAATGGCATAACTCAGCATGAATCTGGTCCCCATAGCCATACCCATGATCTGGAGAAAGTGACGATCATTGTACTCGAAGACATTGTGGGTAAGAACAAAATGAATAGCCTCCACTAAAAAATAATGTAAAAAAAGTCTTACCACCTCCAAATCATGGAGTATATTGGAGGTCACATCTAACGTGGTGCCGTTAAAATCTTCCAGACATACTATCTCCTTTATTAAATCTAACAAATTTGGTGAGTCTCTTAAATATGAGGTGAGACCCACTCCATGTCTTAGGAGGTGAAAATCAATGTATGTGAAAAGAATGGAAGTTAATGAATTTGCTCCCAATATTATGGGTATCCTGGGTGCATAAGTCAGAGATTTATTAACTTTTGGGAGGTGATAATACAATGCCGCTCAAGGATTTTTAACATAAAGAACCCTTTGAGTTATGCAATGCATTGCAGGGCAGAGGATAACCTCTACTAAAATAATCTCTGATGGGAGAGCATGAAATAATCAAATCAAATCTTTGTTTGTCTATATTGGTTTGTTTGTTTTCATAAAGGGGCTTGTAGCCATGAAACACTTAAGCATTTAAGCCTGTGTAAAAGGATTTTATGATTTTTAATATTAACTTGTTTATTATTTAAACTGGAAGCCTCCACCTGGCCCAACTGAAATACTCATTGCTGTGTGTCCCCCAAACTGAGACGGGTTGAAGACCTCCATAAGCCTGTTAGTCAGATTGTTTGATATCAACACGTTCCTTTTATTGTGCTGTCTTATGACCGTGGCTTGGGGGCAGACCGTTCTTCAGACCCCATTGGGAGGGCTTTTACATATCACGGTTATTATTGTTATTTGATCATCAAAATGCAATTTTATAGAGAAAGGGACAATGTCCAGATGACACTGAGTAGTGGACTCTCCATGGGGGGGGGAGTCTGCTGGCATAGGGGTTGGAGGGGTAGCAATATACCAGATGTCGGCAGACTTTTCTTCCAACTGGAGAATCCAAGATTGATTGCAATCAATGGTGGGACATTGAAACACTGAATAAGTAATAGGAATTTAAAATGATTTGAGGTTTGATGTTAGGCCTCCTACTGACATTTCAACAAGATTCAATTTTTTTGTGTTTTGGATAATTTTTTGTTCTCTTTGATGCAGCTTTTAATAGAATATTGGAAAAGTAATATGCTTGAACTGAATAAGTCTATGGAGGAGAAGATTGCTGAAATAGATGTATTTAGACAGACTAGGGATTGTAGTTTTTTTGAAGAACAAACAAAGAAAAATGTTAGTGGTCACTAGGGGTGGGCGATATCTCTCTCAGTGTTCACATAAGAAATTCCATGAAAGCCACGTTGCTGACCGCAAAGCAAATCCACTTTAAATCCAGTGCTTAAATTTTTGCATTTTTCATCTATTTACCAAAATTGTTTGCCATTTTTTCAATGGCTAGAAAATTTCTACCCGTTGATTTATGTGGTTTTCACCTTTTTGCTATTAAAACAGAAGTGAAACACAATAGAAGCAGCTACAGAACAAGGTAGACGTGCTGTGCTATTCTGCTGTGATCTTGAGGCAAAACTGAGGCAGGAGAGGCTCATAGTGACTGCTATCACTATGAGCAGGTTTAAAAAGAATCAAAGGAGGAACTGGAAGGACCGTTATGTATCACTGAGTCTGAGGAGGAAGTGAGCACAACTGAAACAATGCTGCCCAGTCCCCCTAAATCACTAGGGATCTTGGGAAATTTAATGGGAAGGGAGGGAGAAAATGGAATGGGAAGGGAGGGAGAAATGGGTAGTACTAGTGAGAGCAGGACAGGTAGGCTGCCTGCACCTGCTGCTAGACGTGCTGCCCCTGCTGCCACCATTGCTGCCCCTGTTGCCACAAATGCTGTGCTTGCTGTCAGACATGCTGCTTCTCCTTCCACAAGTGCTTTGCCTGCTGCCAGTGCTGAACCTGCTGCCACCAGTGCTGAACATGCTGCTAGTGTGTCTTGTAATACTCAGGAGCTAGGGAGGAGAAGATGATGACAAGTGTGACAGCAGGGTACCCTAAGTCACACTTGCCATCCCGCCACCAGTGCTAGTAGTAGTACTACTACCACTAAGAAGGTCTAGAAGCTTGTTAGTGTTAGGAGTGAAGTAGGGGGTAATCAGCATATTACTAGTGACTGTGAGGAGGAAGACTCTGGGCTGAACTTGATGTGCGTGGTGTTAATAGTAGTAGTAACAGTAATGGTGAAGCAGTCGGTGGGACTAGTGTTAGGGGAGTGGTAGGAAAGCTTATGAGAGCGTCCAAACTAGCAGTCAAGGGAGCCCACGCCATTCATCTGTCTCTGGGAGACCTCCCCTTCCCTTCAGTACAGTGTTCAAGTGTAACATGATACTGACGAGGTGAGAACTAGTGCTGGGGGAGAGGAGGCACAGAATTAATACCACCACCACCACCACCAGGAGCACAGATCAGCTGCCTGTGTCTGCTGCTACTGCTGCCAGCCTTCCTTCTTCAGATCAAAAATAAATGACAAATGTGATATTAGAGGACCCTCTGTCACATTGTTCGTCACCTCCACCAAGCAGCAGTGAGATGTCTATAATAGAGCAGCAGCAGCAGCATGTAGGGACTAGTGGTGGTGGTGGTGATGCTGGGGTGGAAGGTACATTGATGGCAGAAACTGAGAAGGAATGGGAGACAGGGATGAGGATGGGCATCACCACCACTACCACCACCACTAGCAATGAGTTTTTGAATTTGTGGAATTTCCAACTGTGACTGCTCTAATTCCTTCTGCCACTGAGTTGCAAGGGCAGCAGGATTCTGAGGAGCAAGCTAGTGTGGACACAGTGAGAATGGGGTCAACAAGTGATACAGGACTAGGACAAGTTCCACTTGCCAGAGGCAGCAATACTCCTGGTCCTAGTTGCAGTGCTGATTCTGAGGCAGTTACAGCAACAGAAGCAACACCATCCTCTGCCCCAGACAGTGAAATAGAATGTGGAGGGCAAGAAGAAAGAGGCCATTCTTCTCCACCTTTCTCCTCCCCCGTGAAGTCATGTATATGGAATTATCCTCTTGGGGCAGGCACAGTGCAACCATCACCATTGGCACTGTGCACAGTTTGTGACAAGTCAGTGAGAAGGGGAAAGGAGGGAACACAACCACCAACCACACAACACGGCACAACCACCAACACACATGAAACTCAGACACCATGACATTTATGTCAAACATGTATCACGGTGCCCATGATTGCTTGTTTCTTGTTTTTTTCCTGTCAGTTAGCAATGGGTGCTTCCCATTCGTTGCCTGTGTTTAGCCCGCCCAGTATTGCCTTTATAGACTGGGCTCCTGCACCCTTTCACTGCCCTTTCATGGTGTTCCTATGCCAGTACTACGCTTGTATTATGGTTTGCTATGTAACTACTTGGCCTGCCTGACTACTCTCCTGTTCCTGCGCCTGTGTACCGACCCGGATTGCCTGACTACTCTCCAGTACAGTTCCTGTGTACCGATCCGGCCTGGCTGACGTTCCTGCTCCTGTGTACCGACCCGGTTTGGCTGACGTTCCTGCTCCGGTATCCTGACCCGGCCTGGCTGATATTCCTGCTCCTGGATTCAGTCTTGGCAGCTTCCCGTTCCGGGCCTGGTCGCCTAGGCGACATTCTGACTTCCGGTGCCTTCCTGGCTTTGGCACCGCTGCCCGCAGGCTTGCCATACTTCCGAGTTACTCTGGGCGCCTTGGCCTAGTCCTCTGTCATTCCAGCTGCAAGTGTTGCCTCCGAGATTGCGCTGGTACCCAGTCATTGGGTTACTCCACTCAGACACCGGTTGCTAGTGCTGCCTCCTTATAGCACCGGTAGGGCCTCAGTGATTGCACCAGTATATTCCACTGGTTCGCTCCACTCTGTCATTCCAGTCGCAAGTTGCCTCCAAGATTGCGCTGGTATACCGTCATTGGTTTGCTCCACTCAGACACCGGTTGCTAGTGCTGCCTCCATTATAGAACTGGTAGGGCCTCCGTGATTGCACCAGTATATTGCACTGGTTTGCTCCACTCTGTTATTCCAGTCGCATGTGTTGCCTCCGAGATTGCGCTGGTTTACAGTCATTGGTTTGCTCCACTCAGACTAACCGGTTGCATATGTTGCCTCCGTGATTGCACCGTTACACTGCACTGGTTTGCTCCACTCCATCTAACCGGTTGCATATGTTGCATCCGTGATTGCACCGGTATACTGCACTGGTTTGCTCCACTCCATCTAACCGGTTGCTAGTGTTGCCTCCGTATTTGCAAAGGAGGAACTGGAAGGACCGTTATGTATCACTGAGTCTGAGGAGGAAGTGAGCACAACTGAAACAATGCTGCCCAGTCCCCCTAAATCACTAGGGATCTTGGGAAATTTAATGGGAAGGGAGGGAGAAAATGGAATGGGAAGGGAGGGAGAAATGGGTAGTACTAGTGAGAGCAGGACAGGTAGGCTGCCTGCACCTGCTGCTAGACGTGCTGCCCCTGCTGCCACCATTGCTGCCCCTGTTGCCACAAATGCTGTGCTTGCTGTCAGACATGCTGCTTCTCCTTCCACAAGTGCTTTGCCTGCTGCCAGTGCTGAACCTGCTGCCACCAGTGCTGAACATGCTGCTAGTGTGTCTTGTAATACTCAGGAGCTAGGGAGGAGAAGATGATGACAAGTGTGACAGCAGGGTACCCTAAGTCACACTTGCCATCCCGCCACCAGTGCTAGTAGTAGTACTACTACCACTAAGAAGGTCTAGAAGCTTGTTAGTGTTAGGAGTGAAGTAGGGGGTAATCAGCATATTACTAGTGACTGTGAGGAGGAAGACTCTGGGCTGAACTTGATGTGCGTGGTGTTAATAGTAGTAGTAACAGTAATGGTGAAGCAGTCGGTGGGACTAGTGTTAGGGGAGTGGTAGGAAAGCTTATGAGAGCGTCCAAACTAGCAGTCAAGGGAGCCCACGCCATTCATCTGTCTCTGGGAGACCTCCCCTTCCCTTCAGTACAGTGTTCAAGTGTAACATGATACTGACGAGGTGAGAACTAGTGCTGGGGGAGAGGAGGCACAGAATTAATACCACCACCACCACCACCAGGAGCACAGATCAGCTGCCTGTGTCTGCTGCTACTGCTGCCAGCCTTCCTTCTTCAGATCAAAAATAAATGACAAATGTGATATTAGAGGACCCTCTGTCACATTGTTCGTCACCTCCACCAAGCAGCAGTGAGATGTCTATAATAGAGCAGCAGCAGCAGCATGTAGGGACTAGTGGTGGTGGTGGTGATGCTGGGGTGGAAGGTACATTGATGGCAGAAACTGAGAAGGAATGGGAGACAGGGATGAGGATGGGCATCACCACCACTACCACCACCACTAGCAATGAGTTTTTGAATTTGTGGAATTTCCAACTGTGACTGCTCTAATTCCTTCTGCCACTGAGTTGCAAGGGCAGCAGGATTCTGAGGAGCAAGCTAGTGTGGACACAGTGAGAATGGGGTCAACAAGTGATACAGGACTAGGACAAGTTCCACTTGCCAGAGGCAGCAATACTCCTGGTCCTAGTTGCAGTGCTGATTCTGAGGCAGTTACAGCAACAGAAGCAACACCATCCTCTGCCCCAGACAGTGAAATAGAATGTGGAGGGCAAGAAGAAAGAGGCCATTCTTCTCCACCTTTCTCCTCCCCCGTGAAGTCATGTATATGGAATTATCCTCTTGGGGCAGGCACAGTGCAACCATCACCATTGGCACTGTGCACAGTTTGTGACAAGTCAGTGAGAAGGGGAAAGGAGGGAACACAACCACCAACCACACAACACGGCACAACCACCAACACACATGAAACTCAGACACCATGACATTTATGTCAAACATGTATCACGGTGCCCATGATTGCTTGTTTCTTGTTTTTTTCCTGTCAGTTAGCAATGGGTGCTTCCCATTCGTTGCCTGTGTTTAGCCCGCCCAGTATTGCCTTTATAGACTGGGCTCCTGCACCCTTTCACTGCCCTTTCATGGTGTTCCTATGCCAGTACTACGCTTGTATTATGGTTTGCTATGTAACTACTTGGCCTGCCTGACTACTCTCCTGTTCCTGCGCCTGTGTACCGACCCGGATTGCCTGACTACTCTCCAGTACAGTTCCTGTGTACCGATCCGGCCTGGCTGACGTTCCTGCTCCTGTGTACCGACCCGGTTTGGCTGACGTTCCTGCTCCGGTATCCTGACCCGGCCTGGCTGATATTCCTGCTCCTGGATTCAGTCTTGGCAGCTTCCCGTTCCGGGCCTGGTCGCCTAGGCGACATTCTGACTTCCGGTGCCTTCCTGGCTTTGGCACCGCTGCCCGCAGGCTTGCCATACTTCCGAGTTACTCTGGGCGCCTTGGCCTAGTCCTCTGTCATTCCAGCTGCAAGTGTTGCCTCCGAGATTGCGCTGGTACCCAGTCATTGGGTTACTCCACTCAGACACCGGTTGCTAGTGCTGCCTCCTTATAGCACCGGTAGGGCCTCAGTGATTGCACCAGTATATTCCACTGGTTCGCTCCACTCTGTCATTCCAGTCGCAAGTTGCCTCCAAGATTGCGCTGGTATACCGTCATTGGTTTGCTCCACTCAGACACCGGTTGCTAGTGCTGCCTCCATTATAGAACTGGTAGGGCCTCCGTGATTGCACCAGTATATTGCACTGGTTTGCTCCACTCTGTTATTCCAGTCGCATGTGTTGCCTCCGAGATTGCGCTGGTTTACAGTCATTGGTTTGCTCCACTCAGACTAACCGGTTGCATATGTTGCCTCCGTGATTGCACCGTTACACTGCACTGGTTTGCTCCACTCCATCTAACCGGTTGCATATGTTGCATCCGTGATTGCACCGGTATACTGCACTGGTTTGCTCCACTCCATCTAACCGGTTGCTAGTGTTGCCTCCGTATTTGCACCGGTATACGGCACTGGTATACTCCACTCCATCTAACCAGTTGCTAGTGTTGCCTCCGTATTTGCACCGGTATACGGCACTGGTTTGCTCCACTCCATCTAACCGGTTGCTAGTGTTACCTCCGTATTTGCACCGGTATACTTCACTGGTTTGCTCCACTCCATCTAACCGATTGCTAGTGTTGCCTCCGTATTGCACCAGTGATAGGCTGCCTTACCTGGTATTTCTGTAAGGCCGGTAGAGCCTCCTCAGTTCCTTATTGCACCAGTGATAGGCTGCCTTACCCGGTATTTCGGTAAGGCCGGTAGAGCCTCCTCAGTTCCTTATTGCACCAGTGATAGGCTGCCTTACCCGGTATTTCGGTAAGGCCGGTAGAGCCTCCTCAGTTCCTTATTGCACCAGTGATAGGCTGCCTTACCCGGTATTTCGGTAAGGCCGGTAGACCCTCCTCAGTTCCTTATTGCATCAGTGATAGGCTGCCTTACTCGGTATTCGGTAAGGCCGGTAGAGCCTGTATGAATATCCTGTATGCTATCTATATTGAACCTGTCGTGTGTCTGTACTTTATGTGAGATATTGCAGGACCTGTGAGGGTTCTTTATTTTTCAATAAAGCTGTGTTTTTATCTCAACTCTGTGTCTGTGAGTCAAACAAACTGTGACAACATGTTAAAAACAAACACCCACCACAGAAATAAAGCACCGCTGTTACTGCACCCCCTAACTCTCCAGAAAGCCAACAAGTGGCGAGGTGGAGATGAAAGAGAAGGAAGAAGAGAGAAACCCAGACAGAGACTGGAAGTTCAATGACGAGTGAAACAACTAGCTTGCCATCACTTTCTTCCTTTAGGGTAACTACATCTTCTGCCAATCCACCTTGTCATCGTTACCTCCCCCGCCAAATGATAGCCACTCTGTTGATGTTAGGATTTGGCAGTTCGTCTCTACCCATTGCACACTGTTTGGTGCACTGACCACACATGTCAGTGTGGTAGAGGAGAATCGCAAGCAGGGCATCAATCGGCATCTGAGGAGATTCCATTCCACAGAATATGCTAAGATGCTGGCAGGGGGGGTTCATCATTACTATTAAACTTTCAGTAACTTGTCATGTGTCCTTAGCCAGCTATGGACGAAAGGTATAGTAACAATAGTAACAGTGGCAGTGTTATGGTGTTTGGATACAGTTGTGCCCCCAGATGTTTTTTACCACACACACACTGTGCACATTACAGTTGCTGATGAGAGCCACAGTTCCTGCTCTCAAGTGAAAAATGTATATTCTAATAACATTATTTTGGAAGAGGGGCAGATGGAATTAATTATTGGCCAACTTGTTCTTTTCTCCACATATACGGGGGCTACTTATTGTGCTGCTACTGCCTCAGACGCATTACTGGAGCTAGTCATGGCAAGTGGAACCTTCATCATCCATCAACCATGTTACTGCTGTTGTTGATCTCATTCACTTTGAGCTGCCTAATCATCCTGCTGCTTAAACAACTCAACAGCAGCAAAAACAGGACATCTGACAATGACCAGTGGCCACTGGCCAACAGGACATCACCTGCTGGCACTAGGCCAGTAGGGTATTTTTTTCTCAGTGCTTGAAAAAATAAAAAACATAGTTCGACAAAAAATAATTTTGAGGGGGGGGGGGTTGTTTCTAACAAGCTTAAGTCCTACAAATCAATGTTTCCTTAGAGCTTGTGCCAAACAAGCTTAAGTCCTACAAATCAATGTTTCCTCAGGGCTTGGGCCTCTAATAACAAATCTAACAAATCATCCTCCACAAAATACTCTATTAAGTCCAGTATCAGTCAGCCTCAGTGGCAGCTTATGTCAGGTTTCTGTCTCTATCACTTTAAATACACATTTCTTATTTAATTTTATTATTATTATTATTATTATTAACTGTCCCCCAATACCAGTCAAGAAACCCCACCAAAACAAATTCTCTGTTCAACTGATTAATTCCCCAGACTCCACCCACCAACACAGGCACCCTCCTCAGACCCCTTTTATACCATGTCTTATGGGGGGTTTTATTTGTATTTAGGATTTGTTTTTTATTAACTTCCCCCCCAATCCCAGTAAACAACCCCCCCAAAAAAACATTCCCTCTTCAACTGATTCTTTCCCCACAACCCGCCAACACAGGCACCCTCATGCCCTTTTTATACTATGGCTTTGTGAAATAAAAAACATATTTGGCATGTGTTGTGTATAAATTCAGTGTTCCCATTGATTTTAATGGAATGAGCTAGGTGGAAAACTGGCACTTTTCTTGAAAATTATTCACCAAGCAAGAGTGCCATTATTTGCCGATTTCAGTTTGAGGCTAACATTTTGGCCCAACCCTATTCATCACCAAACAGAACTGATTGGAAAGAAAAAGAAACATTTTTTTTAGAGAAGGTATTGATTATAAGAATAATCAAATTAGGAAGTGGACAAAAAAAGAATGGGTCAAAAATGATTAGAGATAAAGTTTTGAATTAACAAACAAATAACAAAGTTTGGTCCCCATCAAATGACTTCGACCAATGAACCTTCTTCGGATGGGAATGTCATCAGTAATACTCACCTTATATCTATGAAGGATCCTGTTAGATCCAGGGATAAAAGAGTTGGCACAACAAGCAATCAAACTATTCAAGGTAATGTTATTAGTCCTGACATAACAGATCAGGGCTTTGTGAAAGATGCTCATTTGATTGTTATTGAGCCCCCAGTAGTTTCTAGACCTATTGATATTGATGTGATGGTTCTGTCAACCATGGTTACTGTTGTTTCTTTGCCTTTTTTTGGGCTGAAGTTTGACAAACGATTTGACCCGATGGAGGAATCAACCCAACAGATTCCTCCCGCTAAGGTCAGACTATAGTATCAAAAGGTTAAATACAGAGGATCCCGAGGACGAGGGTTCCACATCGAAAAGATCCAAGGTAGAGGTTCATGTGAGTTGAATGAGAATACTGTTAATAATGGGACTTCAAATGTGATTATTTTGTTGAGTTAGTGATACTAAGTTCATCCTGCAGGGCAGTGTACCATAAGGTTTGAAGCCAAAGTCCACCTTTTACCCAACTGAATCAAAAAAGCCTTTTGTAGAAACTTTTAATGTCATTGTCATCGAAGAATTTGGGAGTTAATGAATAGTGAGATGTTGATTGCAGTATCAAATTTAAAACAAAATAACCAAATCATAGTCAAGCAATTGTTGTCCAGGATGTGGCAGATTATCTCCGAGAGCCGGATCACATTTTGGGTGATGAGAGATCACATTTTGGGTGATGAGAGATACTCCCACATACCAGGACAACAGCCCTGCTGATTTTTTCTCCTGGAAATGTCATGCCCTGATAGAGCTTTCAAAGGGTCTGCTGTATAAAAGTGAAAGGGCCTTTATTTATGTTAAAAATCCTCGAACAGCAATGTATTACCATCTCCCAAAAGTTAATACATCTCTGACTAATCCACCTAGGAGGCCCATAATATCGGGATTAAATTCACTAACTTCCCTTCTTGCATTTGCCAGCACAATTCATAATCCCAGAATTCAGTTTTTGGAGCTGGAACATGTAGGCTATTCAGACTGTAATCTTTCATCTAAAACTTTTTTGAAATCTGTGGATAAAAATAGTTTTTTGAGATTTGATAGTTGTCATCATAAAAAATGTCTCAGAAACATGACCACACACCATTGTTTATAACTAGATTTAGTACAGACTCTAATGAAAACGATTTCAATTAACATTGGGAAATTTTACTCAATTACCCTATTTTGAATAGTGATATTTCCAGGAAACCTAAGGTAATTTACAGGAGAGTGAAAACTCTGAAGAATATTTTAGCACCTAGTAAATATTTTAGTAGAAGTAAAGACAGTGAGGATTCTAGAAAACAAGTTTGATATCAGAATATTTTTTATTTATATTAATGGAGTGTATAAATCCACTTTAAATAGGTGCCTTACTTGCCTATTTATTGTAGAAAATTCATTAAATCCAGTGTCACATGGTAGATATTTCAAATAATAGTATTTTAGTCTTACCTTGTTAAATCCTTTTCTCTTAGTCCATGTGGAATACAAGTACCATGGGAGACGATCTGCCTTCCTTGGAAGGGCAGAACATTTCAGAAGACAAGGTCTTGAAGCTGGAGCCTTCCTTCTCCTTCATCAGGATAGCCCCACCCCACCCATCCAGTTTTCATTTGAGACAAGCTCACTAGATAGGTCAGCAAGAGAAGAAAAGCTAAGTTCCTGTGGAGTAAAAGACCCAGGAAGGACTCTCACGCCCGCCAAGTGAAACCAAGTAAGGTCCCCTTTCTCTGGGTGGGAGACCTGTATTCCATATGGACTAAGAGCAAAAGATTACAGGTACCATGAGATATATCAGCAGTAGGTTTCCAGCGGTGGGAAGTAATAGAAAGGACCTAACTCCGGTTCCCATGATACCTGGGTTCCCTAGGACTATCCAGAACTAGAAATAGCCCACACATAATTGTCAAGGGACACTGAAAACTAGGTCTTTGCATTTTTTTTGTTTTTCACAACAACTTTTTAGGATCCAATTTGTCACAAACTTCCATCTACTGGTGCTGTGGCTTAGTTGGTTAAAGCGCTTGTCTAGTAAACAGGAGATCCTGAGTTTGACTCTCAGCAGTGCCTGGTGTGATTTTTCCAAGTACCTCGAAATGGTTGCCTGCCAAATGTAATGGAGCAGCTCGTAAGTGCTGTTGAAAGCTGCATTGCTTCAGAAAATGAAAACTGCTGTGCAACATGGTGCTGTGGGAATTTTAGACAGAGCATTTTTTTAATTATTTTTGTTGTGAAAACCATAGCGGCAAGTTGAAATGAAAAACGACTTGCTTATACTTTTGCTTTCATGCTTAAGTTTACACGCTCATCTAAAATTGATGGTGTTGAGAGTGACATTTCTCAGGAAATGTAAGGACTAGTATTTGCGATAACAGTTCCATTTATCTGTTTGGAAGACCTTAGTAGAGCAAGTTCTAAGGACTTTACCTGCACACACAGCGGTGTTTTCCCACTTTATGGCAATTTCTCTCTGTACAGACCCCCTGTATCTCACGTTCAGAACCTCTGAATGGAGAAGACCTAAGCCTTCTACTGTTGACATCGGCACAGTAAGGCAACACACTTAATAGACTAGAAAAGGATGGTAAATAAAATAAAATCAAGCAAGAATGGTAGTAATGAAATTCATAACTCACAGAGCTCATGAAGTTTAGTATCCATTTTTTGGGGGGGTTTACATTAAGAAGCATTGCATTTGTCTCCCCAACATCCATTTGTTTGTGTATTTGAACTTTGAAACAAATGGCATGCCTTTTTTGCCAGAGGTTTCCAGTGCAACATTTTAATTAGCTATTTGTCAAAGGATGTTGTGCTAGCTTTTGGCTGGACTATGACCATGGAGATGGGAGCAATAGTCTTCCCAAGAACTGTTCATTTTGTGAACAGGTAGTCTTGGCACGTATGCTCATAGAAGTTTAGTGAAGTTTAGTTTAATTGATGTTTAGTAAATTATGCCTATATGTAGTGGAATTGTGGTCAAGATTTGTACTGCATGATCTTTTATGGAGGTGAAGAATAATGATGGTGGAAGAGACAGAGGTGTGTGGTGTTGGAGCTTGGAAAGAAAAATACCAGCACTCTAGAAACAGGTTGAGATGAGTGTATGCAAAGCCCCTACAAGCGATAGCAGCCTCAGCAGAATATTCCGTATGTTAGAGCTAGTATTCTGTGATGTCAAATAGTTGATAGTTGAGATTTGGAGAGGGAGAGATTTTGAGTTATGTGGAGTTTGGTATATAGTTAAAGAGAATTCAATAATGTGGTAGAGAAAGGTGCAGAGAATGGAAAGTAGATTGCTGGTGTCAGCAGTCTAGGACAAACACAGGTGGGAATGAATCTGGAAGTAGGTTTGGGTAGATTTCTAATTAAGCTAGAATTATACTTGCAGACAGAAAAAGTAGATGAGAAGAAGAATTGTATTTGCGATAACAGTTCCATTTATCTGTTTGGAAGACCTTAGTAGAGCAAGTTCTAAGGACTTTACCTGCACACACAGCGGTGTTTTCCCACTTTATGGCAATTTTCTCTCTGTACAGACCCCCTGTATCTCACGTTCAGAACCTCTGAATGGAGAAGACCTAAGCCTTCTACTGTTGACATCGGCACAGTAAGGCAACACACTTAATAGACTAGAAAAGGATGGTAAATAAAATCAAATCAAGCAAGAAAGTTAGTAATGAAATTCATAGCTCACAGAGCTCATGAAGTTTAGTATCCATTTTTTGTGGGGGTTTACATTAAGAAGCATTGGATTTGTCTCCCCAACATCCATTTGTTTGTGTATTTGAACTTTGAAACAAATGGCATGCCTTTTTTGCCAGAGGTTTCCAGTGCAACATTTTAATTAGCTATTTGGCAAAGGTTGTTGTGCTACCTTTTGGCTGGACTATGACCATGGAGATGTATACTTGAAGAGATGTTTCGGGGCTTGTGGGGAATTGAGATTAAGAGTGCCAATTAACAAGACAACTCAGAAGTAATCATTGGAGTATGATGGAGATATAAAAATTGATGAGCAGGTGGGAGGACAAAAGGTGTGGTGAGAAATGAATAATTAGAAATGTATTAGGTACATTATGTAATTAAGCTAAAAATTCATCTTTGGTGCCAGGATGGTTGTATGATTTTCCATTGACTTGCAGGAAGTCTGGTTCAGGTGTCTAGTGGAGGAGTAATACAGCTTGTCTCCCATACAAGACCTAGGGAACTCTAGTTCATTTGCAGTCAGTTTTGATTAAAATCATGGTCTATACAGATGAGATGGGAATATAAAGGGTTAAATTCCAGTCAGGTAAGTGAACATTGTTGATCCCACGTCTGGATTTGATGATGGAGGGTAAGTTGTTGTTTCCTCTCACTGGATTATGTGCTTGGAGTTGTAGATTAGCTGCATTTCTGTACATCAGGTGAACTGCTCACAGCAGGAATCTAGAAGCTCTAGAGTTAATGCTTTGTCTCCAGCAGATGTGTACTAAGCTGTAGTGATATTAAAGTGTCTCTGTGAAGCCCATCATCAGGTGTTTCGTCCCATCTCTGGCCAACTCTGGTTAACTCTCATGCTAGACTTAGAAGCCAGAATCTGTGAATGGAGAAGACCTAAGCCTTCTACTGTTGACATTGGCACAGTAAGGCAACACACTTAGTAGACTAGAAAAGGATGGTAAATAAAATCAAATCAAGCAAGAAAATACCCATGTCAAATAGATACCGTTCTGCAAAAGGACAAAAGTCACAGAACAGAATTAGGATTCAAGATGGTATCAAAAGGCATGTTTAGTTTGAAACACATGAAAATTAGCAATCGCTGCATTTATGTCTACACAATTGTGTGGATCTTGTAAATGGCTAGTTTCTCCATGAAGTAAGCTAGCTATATACATCCATTGCTTTCGCAGTCTGGCCACTATTTTGGAGAATCTGGAAAGCCAAATGAATGTAGTAGTATCAACAAAAGCACTGGCAAGCCAAGGCGCTGTGGCTTAGCTGGTTAAAGCGCCTGTCTTATATACAGGAGATCCTGAATTCGACTCTCAGCAATACCTCAAGTCCTTTTAAATAAAGGGGGAAAAAATGTATGTAAAAGTATGGTTGCTGTCATTTTAGGGGTCTGCTCAAATGGTACTAATGAAAGTCATAGCTTACTGAGCTCATGAAGTTTGCATTGTGACCTTTGACTTCCTACCATTCTAACACAGAGTTCTTTTGATGAGCTCTACAGTTAGAGTAAGAATGACACTCAATCGCCCTTTTAACTAGGTCTTTGCATTTTTTTTGTTTTTCACGACAACTTTTTAGGATCCAATTTGTCACAAAAAACCATCTACTGGCGCTGTGGCTTAGTTGGTTAAAGCGCCTGACTAGTAAACAGGCGATCCTGAGTTCGACTCTCAGCAGTGCCTGGTGTGATTTTTCCAAGTACCTCGAAATGGTTGCCTGCCAAATGTAATGGAGCAGCTCATAAGTGCCATCTGAAGCTGCATTGCTCCAGAAAGTGAAAGCTGCTGTGCAACATGGTGCTGTGGGATTTTTAGGCAGAGCATTTTTTTAATTATTATTGTTGTGAAAATAATAATAATAATAATAATCTTTATTTATATAGCGCCAACATATTCAGCAGCGCTTTACAATAGGGGATAGACATACAGGGATATTAAATAGTACAAATCATATGTGGAGAACAGAAGGATCAGAGGGCCCTGCTCGTGAGAGCTTACAGTCTAGAGGAAGGTGGGTTGGACACAGAAGGTGTAAGTGCTATTGGGTGTAAGTGCCTCCTGCCACATGAGCTGCCAGTCAGTGGGTGGGAGTGAGAAGTGCTAGTGAGTGCAGTGGTCCAGGCAGGGGGTGGTACTTGGTGATAATGTTTATGGAGGTAGTTGATAGGCTTCCCTGAAGAGGTGAGTTTTCAGGGAGCGTCTGAAGATCTGAAGGCTAGGGGAGAGTCTGATGGGGCGGGGGAGGGAATTCCAGAGCTTGGGTGCAGCACGGGAGAAATCCTGTAGGCGGGAGTGGGAGGTTGTAATGAGAGATGTGGAGAGGAGAAGGTCCTGTGCAGAACGAAGATGGCGAGTGGGAGTATATTTGGAAATGAGAGATGAGATATAGGGGGGTGAGGTGTTAGTAAGGGCTCTGTAGGTGAGCACCAGGATTTTGAATTTAATTTTGTGTGCTAATGGGAGCCAGTGTAGGGACTGGCAGAGGGGACTGGTGTTGGAGAAGCGGCTGGTTAGGTAGATTAGTCGTGCTGCTGAGTTCATTATGGACTGTAGTGGGGTTAGGCGGGCAAGAGGAAGGCCAGTT
This sequence comes from Rhinophrynus dorsalis, assembly GCA_037306005.1. Lineage (NCBI taxonomy): Eukaryota > Metazoa > Chordata > Amphibia > Anura > Rhinophrynidae > Rhinophrynus > Rhinophrynus dorsalis. The sequence continues at coordinate 258,482,790 of CM074718.1, forward strand.
AGTAGTGAGTTACAGTAGTCAAGACGGGACGTGATGAGTGTTTGGATTAGAATTTTAGTGGTATCTTCATTAAGGAAGGGTCGGATTCTAGAGATGTTGCGGAGGTGGAGGCGGCATGATTTGGAGATTGACTGGATGTGAGGAATAAATGATAGGGCGGAGTCGAATGGGACCCCCAGGCAACATGCTGTAGGGGTTGGTTTGATGATAGTGTTGTTGACAGTGAAGCGACAAGTTGAAATGAAAAACGACTTGCTTATACTTTTGCTTTCATGCTTAAGTTTACACGCTCATCTAAAATTGATGGTGTTGAGAGTGACATTTTTCAGGAAATGTAAGGACTAGTATTTGCGATAACAGTTCCATTTATCTGTTTGGAAGACCTTAGTAGAGCAAGTTCTAAGGACTTTACCTGCACACACAGCGGTGTTTTCCCACTTTATGGCAATTTTCTCTCTGTACAGACCCCCTGTATCTCACGTTCAGAACCTCTGAATGGAGAAGACCTAAGCCTTCTACTGTTGACATCGGCACAGTAAGGCAACACACTTAACCCTTTGAGTGCCAAGTGGGTACATTGTACGAGTTTGGACAGCTGTACCCGCTGTGCCAAGCTCGTACAATGTACCCACTAAAATGCGGTCACTGCATGAGCCGGTATAACCGGCATGCAGTGGCCGCATTTAAAAAAAAAAAAAAGGTGGGCAATCGTGGGGGGACATGAGGATCACTCCTCATGTCCCCCCTGTTATTGATCTCCCAGCCGATCGCGCTGGGAGATCAATAAAAGAAGAGGAGAAGCGCAGCAGAAGCGCAGCTTCTCCTCTTCCGTCTCTCCTACCCGAACTTCCGGGTAGGAGTGGGCGGGACCGGGGGAAACCTCCTAACGTCATCGGTGACATGATCACCGATGACGTTAGGGAAGTTTCCCTTAAGCGATTCACTCCTACCGGTGGTAGGAGTGAAAGGCAGGAGAGCTTCTGCTCTCCTGCAGTCGCCAAATTGGTCCTGATGTCCCCCACGAGGTCTGAATATATAAAAAAAAAAAATTAAAATAAAAAAAACCCCAAAACTAACCCTGTGAGTGCCGCAGTGGTCCCCAGCACATTGCTTTGCAATGTGCTGGAGACCCTTGTAGCACTCACAGGGTCTTTTCTTTGGGGTTTTTTTGTTTTTTTTTTAAAGACCTCATTGGGGGGATCAAGGGGCATCCTGATGCCCCTCAATGAGGTCTATTATTAAAAAAAAAAAAAAAAAATTTTTTAACCCTGTGTGTGCCACAGGGGGGGTCAAATGCACCCCCCCCCTCCTGTGGCACACACAGGGCTTCAATCATTACTTTGTTACTAGAGATTGTTGGGGGGCCATCAGGATTGGTCCTGATGGCCCCCCAACAAGCTCTGATTACAAAGTAATAATTAAAAAAAACATTAACCCTCTGAGTGCCAGAAGGGTCCAATGCATTGCTTTGCAATGCGCTGGAAACCCCTTTGGCACTCACAGGGACATTTATTTTGATTCCTTTTTTTTTTTTTTTTTTAAGACCTCATTGGGGGGAATCAGAGGGGTCCTGATACCCACCAATGAGGTCCATAATAAAAAAAAAGTAAAGAAAAAAAAATTAACCCTGTGTGTGCCACAAGGGGGGCCAATGCAGCCCCCCTTCTGTGGCGCACACACAGGGCATTTATCATTACTTCGTTATCAGAGATTGTTGGGGGGCCTTCATGATTGGTCCTGATGGCCCCCCAACAAGCTCTGATTACCAAGTAATGATAAAAAAAAAAATTAACCCTCTGAGTGCCAGAAGGGTCCAATGCATTGCTTTGCAATGCGCTGGAGACCCCTTTGGCACTCACAGGGACATTTATTTTGATTCCTTTTTTTTTTTTTTTTTTAAGACCTCATTGGGGGGAATCAAAGGGGTCCTGATACCCACCAATGAGGTCCATAATAAAAAAAAGTAAAGAAAAAAAATTAACCCTGTGTGTGCCTCAAGGGGGGGCCAATGCAGCCCCCCTTCTGCGGCGCACACACAGGGCATTTATCATTACTTCGTTATCAGAGATTGTTGGGGGGCCATCATGATTGGTCCTGATGGCCCCCCAACAAGCTCTGATTACCAAGTAATGATAAAAAAAAAAATTAACCCTCTGAGTGCCAGAAGGGTCCAATGCATTGCTTTGCAATGCGCTGGAGACCCCTTTGGCACTCACAGGGACATTTATTTTGATTCCTTTTTTTTTTTTTTTTTAAGACCTCATTGGGGGGAATCAAAGGGGTCCTGATACCCACCAATGAGGTCCATAATAAAAAAAAGTAAAGAAAAAAAATTAACCCTGTGTGTGCCTCAAGGGGGGCCAATGCAGCCCCCCTTCTGCGGCGCACACACAGGGCATTTATCATTACTTCGTTATCAGAGATTGTTGGGGGGCCATCATGATTGGTCCTGATGGCCCCCCAACAAGCTCTGATTACCAAGTAATGATAAAAAAAAAAAAAATGAACCCTCCGAGTGCCACAAGGATCCAATGCATTGCTTTGCAATGCGCTGGAGACCCCTGTGGCACTCTCAGGGTCCCCTGTTTGTGGACATATATATATATATTTTTTTTTACTAAGACCTCATTGGGGAGGGATCAGGGGGTCCTTATGCCCCTCAATGAGGTATATAATAAAAAAAAAAAAAAAATTAAAACACAAATTAACCCTGTGTGTGCCACTAGGAGGGGAGTTCAATGCCGACCCCCTTCCTGTGGCACACACAGGACTTTTTATCAACACTGGTAGTCACAGATCTCCCATACACACTATCAAACACTGCCCCACCATCCTTGCTTCTCTGCTCATACCCACACACACTGCCTAATCCCTCACCCTCCCACATACTTTGTTACACTTGTAGTCACAGGTCCGCACGTACACCGGCTGACGCCCTAGCTTCTTTCATCTGTTAGCCATAAAATCACACATACACTGTTTGCTTTACCATTTCTGTTTCACTGGTAGCTACGCTCCTGTAGCGTAAATTGGTATGTCAACCCACAGCAGTGGGGTACCATTTTTCTTAGGCTGGCAAGAAGTCCTCCTAGGAAATCCCATGCCATTGAACCATTTTAGTATCTTTGAAGTGACTGATGTGTAAAACAAAATTTTATTTTTTCCTGTAGCACCATATTCTGGAAATAGTTGTGCCAACTAACTTAGGGGTAAAAAGGCAAGTGACCCCTCATTAGATGCGGCAGGTTGTCTTCTTTCCAAAATGGTATGGTTTATCTACCTTTTCTTCAATTCTGAAGGTGTTATAGTCATTTTCGTACAGGCAAGTCAGGTTTGAGAAAATGTTAGAAACATCAGAGGTTGTAGTAGGTGTAGTTTTCTACTTCTAGCACCCCCTAAGGTAGTTCAACTCATACCAATGGGGTGTCATTTGACTCCTAAGAGCACTAGCAAACAAATGCAGTTGAAAATTCCATGGTTTTCACAGCGCTCCATACATTTGAAGGGGCAGAAATGTAAAAAAATGCAATTTTTTTCCTATATCGCCTCCTTCTGGAAACATTTATGCACACCAGTATTGGGGTAAGAAGGCAAGTGACCCCTCATTAGATGCGGCAGGTTGTTTTCTTTCCAAAATGGTATGGTTTATCTACCTTTTCTTCAATTCTGAATGTGTTATAGCCATTTTTGTACAGGCAAGTCACATTTGAGAAAATGTTAGAAACATCAGAGGTTGTAGTAGGTGTAGTTTTCTACTTCTAGCACCCCCTAAGGTAGGTCAACTCATATCAATGGGGTGTCGTTTGACTCCTAAGAGCACTAGCTAATGAATGCAGTTGAAAATTCCATGGTTTTTACAAAGTTCCATACATTTGAAGGGGCAGAAATGTAAGAAAATGCCTTTTTTTTTCACTAGCGCCACCTCCTGGAAGCATTTGTGCATACCAGCCTTTGGGTAAGAAGGCACGTGACCCCTCATTAGATGCGGAAGGATGTTTTCTTTCCAAAATGGCATTGTTTCTCTACCTTTTCTGCATATCTATTATGGTTATAACCATTTTAGTGCAAGCAGATAATTTCAAAAACAAAAGTGTCAGGTTTACGTACGTGTTCCTAGCACCCACATATTGTATGTTAACCCACACAAATAGGCTACCATTTTTCTCATGTTGGTAGCAGGTACTGAATACAGCAGGAAATGTTATGGTTTTCAAAGATTTTAGTATCTTTGAAGTGGTGGAAATGTAAAAAAACATGTATTTATTCACATAGCGCCACCTTTTGGAAATATTTGTGCACTTCAGCCCAGGGGGTAGAAAGGCAAGTGACCCCTCAATTGATGCGCGAGAATGTCTACTTTCCAAAATGGTATACCTTTTATACCTTTCCTTCATGTCTCTAACAGTTATGGACATTTTAGTACAAGCCGCCATTTTCGAAGAAGCAAACAGGTAGGTGTAGTGATGTGCTTCTGGCACCCCTAAGGTAGGTCGACGCATTCCAGTGGGGTGTCATTTTTCTCCTAAGAGCACTAGCTAATGAATACAGTTGGAAATGCCATGGTTTTCACAAATTTCAGTACATTTGAAGGGGCAGAAATGTAAGAAAATGCCTTTTTTTTTCATTAGCGCCACCTTCTGGAGGCATTTGTGCACTCCAGGCTTGGGGTAACAAGGCAAGTAACCCATCATTAGATGCGGCAGGGTGTCTTCTTTTCAAAATGGTATGGTTTGTGTACCCTTTCTTCACTTCTGTAGTTGTTATAACCATTTGGGTACAGACAAGTAATGTTTGAGAAAATGTTAGAAACATTTCAGGTTGTAGTAGGTGTCGTTTTGCACTTCTAGCGCCCCCTGAGGTAGTTGAACTCATACCAATGGGGTGTCATTTTTCTCCTAAGAGCGCTAGCTAATGAATACAGTTGGAAATGCCATGGTTTGCACAAATTTCAGTACATTTGAAGGGGCAGAAATGTAAGAAAATGCCTTTTTTTTCCATTAGCGCCACCTTCTGGAGGCATTTGTGCACTCCAGGCTTGGGGTAACAAAGCAAGTCACCCATCAATAGATGCGTCAGGGTGTCTTCTTTTCAAAATGGTATGGTTTGTGTACCCTTTCTTTACTTCTGTAGTTATTATAACCATTTGTGTACAGACAAGTAATATTTGAGAAAATGTTAGAAAAATTTGAGGTTGTAGTAGGTGTCGTTTTGCACTTCTAGCGCCCCCTGAGGTAGTTAAACTCATACCAATGGGGTGTCATTTTTCTCCTAAGAGCACTAGCTAATGAATACAGTTGGGAATGCCATGGTTTGCACAAATTTCAGTACATTTGAAGGGGCAGAAATGTAAGAAAATGCCTTTTTTTTTCATTAGCACCACCTTCTGGAGGCATTTGTGCTCTCCAGGCTTGGGGTAACAAGGCAAGTCACCCATCATTAGATGCGGTAGGGTGTCTTTTTTTCAAAATGGTATGGTTTGTGTACCCTTTCTTCACTTCTGTAGTTGTTATAACCATTTGTGTACAGACAAGTAACGTTTGAGAAAATGTTAGAAAAATTTGAGGTTGTAGTAGGTGTCGTTTTGCACTTCTAGCGCCCCCTGAGGTAGTTGAACTCATACCAATGGGGTGTCATTTTTCTCCTAAGAGCACTAGCTAATGAATACAGTTGGAAATGCCATGGTTTTCACAAATTTCAGTACATTTGAAGGGGCATAAATGTAAGAAAATGCCTTTTTTTCCATTAGCGCCACCTTCTGGAGGCATTTGTGCACTCCAGGCTTGGGGTAACAAGGCAAGTCACCCATCATTAGATGCGGCAGGGTATCTTCTTTTCAAAATGGTATGGTTTGTGTACCCTTTCTTCACTTCTGTAGTTGTTATAACCATTTGGGAACAGACAAGTAATGTTTGAGAAAATGTTAGAAACATTTGAGGTTGTAGTAGGTGTCATTTTGCACTTCTAGCGCCCCCTGAGGTAGTTGAACTCATACCAATGGGGTGTCATTTTTCTCCTAAGAGCGCTAGCTAATGAATACAGTTGGAAATTCCATGGTTTTCACAAATTTCAGTACATTTGAAGGGGCAGAAATGTAAGAAAATGCCTTTTTTTTCCATTAGCGCCACCTTCTGGAGGCATTTGTGCACTCCAGGCTTGAGGTAACAAGGCAAGTCACCCATCATTAGATGCGGCAGGGTGTCTTCTTTTCAAAATGGTATGGTTTGTGTACCCTTTCTTCACTTCTGTAGTTGTTATAACCATTTGTGTACAGACAAGTAATGTTTGAGAAAATGTTAGAAAAATTTGAGGTTGTAGTAGGTGTCATTTTGCACTTCTAACGCCCCCTGAGGTAGTTAAACTCATACCAATGGGGTGTCATTTTTCTCCTAAGAGCATTAGCTAATGAATACAGTTGGAAATGCCATGGTTTTCACAAATTTCAGTACATTTGAAGGGGCAGAAATGTAAGAAAATGCCTTTTTTTTCATTAGCGCCATCTTCTGGAGGCATTTGTGCACACCAGGCTTGGGGTATGAAGGCAAGTTACCCCTCATTAGATGCGGCAGGTTGTCTACTTTTCCGAAATATATAGTTTTATATAGTTATTCCACTGTTTTAGGGTAGTTTTACCACAAAAACCCTAGAACGCGCATATTAGTTTATGAAGTTGAAAATGTCATTTTGCGCTGCTGGTGATTAGGGCTCTACGCTAGCCATGGACGTAGGTAAAACTATACAAATTTGGTATTTTTTTACTCAGGGGACTCGAGGCATTTTCAAATAATTGAAACTTTTTCAATCAAGGTAAATGTTTTTGATACATAGTATGTGATTTTAGCAAAATGAGTAAATTTTCACTTTTTTTTATCATTATGACATCATAGCTTTTTGCACGATGTAAAATTCTCTTCATGTAAGGTATCACAAGAAAGCTCAATTCGTTCTGAAAAAAACAATATATAGTTTTCCATATGTAACTAAAAATCCCCAGAGGAAATCAAGCCTAAACGGAAGGATAGCAAAAATGTTGAAAAAGTGTCTGGCCTGCAGGGTTCAGGAAATGGCCCGAGCCTCTGGCACTGAAGGGGTTAATAGGCTAGAAAAGGATGGTAAATAAAATAAAATCAAGCAAGAATGGTAGTAATGAAATTCATAGCTCACAGAACTCATGAAGTTTAGTATCCATTTTTTTGGGGGGGTTACATTAAGAAGCATTGCATTTGTCTCCCCAACATCCATTTGTTTGTGTATTTGAACTTTGAAACAAATGGCATGCCTTTTTTGCCAGAGGTTTCCAGTGCAACATTTTAATTAGCTATTTGGCAAAGGTTGTTGTGCTAGCTTTTGGCTGGACTATGACCATGGAGATGGGAGCAATAGTCTTCCCAAGAACTGTTCATTTTGTGAACAGGTAGTCTTGGCACGTATGTTCATAGAAGTTTAGTGAAGTTTAGTTTAATTGATGTTTAGTAAATTATACCTATATGTAGTGGAATTGTGGTCAAAATTTGTACTGCATGATCTTTTATGGAGGTGAAGAATAATGATGGTGGAAGAGACAGAGGTGTGTGGTGTTGGAGCTTGGAAAGAAAAATACCAGCACTCTAGAAACAGGTTGAGATGAGTGTATGCAAAGCCCCTACAAGCGATAGCAGCCTCAGCAGAATATTCCGTATGTTAGAGCTAGTATTCTGTGATGTCAAATAGTTGATAGTTGAGATTTGGAGAGGGAGAGGTTTTGAGTTATGTGGAGTTTGGTATATAGTTAAAGAGAATTCAATAATGTGGTAGAGAAAGGTGCAGAGAATGGAAAGTAGATTGCTGGTGTCAGCAGTCTAGGACAAACACAGGTGGGAATGAATCTGGAAGTAGGTTTGGGTAGATTTCTAATTAAGCTCGAATTATACTTGCAGACAGAAAAAGTAGATGAGAAGAAGAATTGTATACTGGAAGAGATGTTTCGGGGCTTGTGGGGAATTGAGATTAAGAGTGCCAATTAACAAGACAACTCAGAAGTAATCATTTGAGTATGATGGAGATATAAAAATTGATGAGCAGGTGGGAGGACAAAAGGTGTGGTGAGAAATGAATAATTAGAAATGTATTAGGTACATTATGTAATTAAGCTAAAAATTCATCTTTGGTGCCAGGATGGTTGTATGATTTTCCATTGACTTGCAGGAAGTCTGGTTCAGGTGTCTAGTGGAGGAGTAATACAGCTTGTCTCCCATACAAGACCTAGGGAACTCTAGTTCATTTGCAGTCAGTTTTGATTAAAATCATGGTCTATACAGATGAGATGGGAATATAAAGGGTTAAATTCCAGTCAGGTAAGTGAACATTGTTGATCCCACGTCTGGATTTGATGATGGAGGGTAAGTTGTTGTTTCCTCTCACTGGATTATGTGCTTGGAGTTGTAGATTAGCTGCATTTCTGTACATCAGGTGAACTGCTCACAGCAGGAATCTAGAAGCTCTAGAGTTAATGCTTTGTCTCCAGGAGATGTGTACTAAGCTGTAGTGATATTAAAGTGTCTCTGTGAAGCCCATCATCAGGTGTTTCGTCCCATCTCTGGCCAACTCTGGTTAACTCTCATGCTAGACTTAGAAGCCAGAATCTGTGAATGGAGAAGACCTAAGCCTTCTACTGTTGACATCGGCACAGTAAGGCAACACACTTAGTAGACTAGAAAAGGATGGTAAATAAAATCAAATCAAGCAAGAAAATACCCATGTCAAATAGATACCGTTCTGCAAAAGGACAAAGTCACAGAACAGAATTAGGATTCAAGATGGTATCAAAAGGCATGTTTAGTTTGAAACACATGAAAATTAGCAATCGCTGCATTTATGTCTACACAATTGTGTGGATCTTGTAAATGGCTAGTTTCTCCATGAAGTAAGCTAGCTATATACTTCCATTGCCTTCGCAGTCTGGCCACTAGTTTGGAGAATCTGGAAAGCCAAATGAATGTAGTAGTATCAACAAAAACCCTAGCAAGCCAAAGCGCTGTGGCTTAGCTGGTTAAAGCGCCTGTCTTGTAAACAGGAGATCCTGAGTTCGACTCTCAGCAGTGCCTCACGTCCTTTTAAATAAAGGGGGAAAAAATGTATGTAAAACTATGGTTGCTGTCATTTTAGGGGTCTGCTCAAATGGTACTAATGAAAGTCATAGCTTACTGAGCTCATAAAGTTTGCATTGTGACCTTTGACTTCCTACCATTCTAACACAGAGTTCTTTTGATGAGCTCTACAGTTAGAGTAAGAATGACACTCAATCGCCCTTTTAACTAGGTCTTTGCATTTTTTTTGTTTTTCACGACAACTTTTTAGGATCCAATTTGTCACAAACATCCATCTACTGGTGCTGTGGCTTAGTTGGTTAAAGCGCCTGTCTAGTAAACAGGAGATCCTGAGTTCGACTCTCAGCAGTGCCTGGTGCGCTTTTTCCAAGTAACTCAAAATGGTTGCCTGCCAAATGTAATGGAGCAGCTCATAAGTGCCATCTGAAGCTGCATTGCTCCAGAAAGTGAAAGCTCCTGTGCAACATGGTGCTGTGGGAATTTTAGGCAGAGCATTTTTTTAATTATTATTGTTGTGAAAAACATAGCGACATGTTGAAATGAAAAACGACTTGCTTATACTTTTGCTTTCATGCTTAAGTTTACACGCTCATCTAAAATTGATGGTGTTGAGAGTGACATTTTTCAGGAAATGTAAGGACTAGTATTTGCGATAACAGTTCCATTTATATGTTTGGAAGACCTTAGTAGGTCAAGTTCTAGGGACTTTACCTGCACACACAGCGGTGTTTTCCCACTTTATGGCAATTTTCTCTCTGTACAGACCCCCTGTATCTCATGTTCAGAACCTCTGAATGGAGAAGACCTAAGCCTTCTACTGTTGACATCGGTACAGTAAGGCAACACACTTAATAGACTAAAAAAGGATGGTAAATAAAATCAAATCAAGCAAGAATGGTAGTAATGAAACTCATAGCTCACAGAGCTCATGAAGTTTAGTATCCATTTTTTGGGGGGGTTTACATTAAGAAGCATTGCATTTGTCTCCCCAACATCCATTTGTTTGTGTATTTGAACTTTGAAACAAATGGCATGCCTTTTTTGCCAGAGGTTTCCAGTGCAACATTTTAATTAGCTATTTGGCAAAGGTTGTTGTGCTAGCTTTTGGCTGGACTATGACCATGGAGATGGGAGCAATAGTCTTCCCAAGAACTGTTCATTTTGTGAACAGGTAGTCTTGGCACGTATGTTCATAGAAGTTTAGTGAAGTTTAGTTTAATTGATGTTTAGTAAATTATACCTATATGTAGTGGAATTGTGGTCAAGATTTGTACTGCATGATCTTTTATGGAGCTGAAGAATAATGATGGTGGAAGAGACAGAGGTGTGTGGTGTTGGAGCTTGGAAAGAAAAATACCAGCACTCTAGAAACAGGTTGAGATGAGTGTATGCAAAGCCCCTACAAGCGATAGCAGCCTCAGCAGAATATTCTGTATGTTAGAGCTTGTATTCTGTGATGTCAAATAGTTGATAGTTGAGATTTGGAGAGGGAGAGGTTTTGAGTTATGTGGAGTTTGGTATATAGTTAAAGAGAATTCAATAATGTGGTAGAGAAAGGTGCAGAGAATGGAAAGTAGATTGCTGGTGTCAGCAGTCTAGGACAAACACAGGTGGGAATGAATCTGGAAGTAGGTTTGGGTAGATTTCTAATTAAGCTAGAATTATACTTGCAGACAGAAAAAGTTGATGAGAAGAAGAATTGTATACTGGAAGAGATGTTTCGGGGCTTGTGGGGAATTGAGATTAAGAGTGCCAATTAACAAGACAACTCAGAAGTAATCATTGGAGTATGATGGAGATATAAAAATTGATGAGCAGGTGGGAGGACAAAAGGTGTGGTGAGAAATGAATAATTAGAAATGTATTAGGTACATTATGTAATTAAGGTAAAAATTCATCTTTGGTGCCAGGATGGTTGTATGATTTTCCATTGACTTGCAGGAAGTCTGGTTCAGGTGTCTAGTGGAGGAGTAATACAGCTTGTCTCCCATACAAGACCTAGGGAACTCTAGTTCATTTGCAGTCAGTTTTGATTAAAATCATGGTCTATACAGATGAGATGGGAATATAAAGGGTTAAATTCCAGTCAGATAAGTGAACATTGTTGATCCCATGTCTGCATTTGATGATGGAGGGTAAGTTGTTGTTTCCTCTCACTGGATTATGTGCTTGGAGTTGTAGATTAGCTGCATTTCTGTACATCAGGTGAACTGCTCACAGCAGGAATCTAGAAGCTCTAGAGTTAATGCTTTGTCTCCAGCAGATGTGTACTAAGCTGTAGTGATATTAAACTGTCTCTGTGAAGCCCATCATCAGGTGTTTCGTCCCATCTCTGGCCAACTCTGGTTAACTCTCATGCTAGACTTAGAAGCCAGAATCTGTGAATGGAGAAGACCTAAGCCTTCTACTGTTGACATCGGCACAGTAAGGCAACACACTTAATAGACTAGAAAAGGATGGTAAATAAAATCAAATCAAGCAAGAAAATACCCATGTCAAATAGATACCGTTCTGCAAAAGGACAAAGTCACAGAACAGAATTAGGATTCAAGATGGTATCAAAAGGCATGTTTAGTTTGAAACACATGAAAATTAGCAATCGCTGCATTTATGTCTACACAATTGTGTGGATCTTGTAAATGGCTAGTTTCTCCATGAAGTAAGCTATCTATATACTTCCATTGCCTTCGCAGTCTGGCCACTATTTTGGAGAATCTGGAAAGCCAAATGAATGTAGTAGTATCAACAAAATACTGGCAAGTCAAGGCGCTGTAGCTTAGCTGGTTAAAGCACCTGTCTTGTGAACAGGAGATCCTGAGTTCGACTCTCAACAGTGCCTTACGTCCTTTTAAATAAAGGGGGGAAAAATGTATGTAAAACTATGGTTGCTGTCATTTTAGGGGTCTGCTCAAATGGTACTAATGAAAGTCATAGCTTACTGAGCTCATGAAGTTTGCATTGTGACCTTTGACTTCCTACCATTCTAACACAGAGTTCTTTTGATGAGCTCTACAGTTAGAGTAAGAATGACACTCAATCGCCCTTTTAACTAGGTCTTTGCATTTTTTTTGTTTTTCACGACAACTTTTTAGGATCCAATTTGTCACAAAAATCCATCTACTGGTGCTGTGGCTTAGTTGGTTAAAGCGCCTGTCTAATAAACAGGAAATCCTGAGTTTGACTCTCAGCAGTGCCTGGTGTGATTTTTCCAAATACCTCGAAATGGTTGCTTGCCTAATGTAATGGAGCAGATCATAAGTGCCATCTGAAGCTGCATTGCTCCAGAAAGTGAAAGCTGCTGTGCAACATGGTGCTGTGGGAATTTTAGGCAGAGCATTTTTTTAATTATTATTGTTCTGAAAACCATATCGACATGTTGAAATGAAAAACGACTTGCTTATACTTTTGCTTTCATGCTTAAGTTTACACGCTCATCTAAAATTGATGGTGTTGAGAGTGACATTTTTCAGGAAATGTAAGGACTAGTATTTGCGATAACAGTTCCATTTATCTGTTTGGAAGACCTTAGTAGGTCAAGTTCTAAGGACTTTACCTGCACACACAGCGGTGTTTTCCCACTTTATGGCAATTTTCTCTCTGTACAGACCCCCTGTATCTCATGTTCAGAACCTCTGAATGGAGAAGACCTAAGCCTTCTACTGTTGACATCGGCACAGTAAGGCAACACACTTAATAGACTAGAAAAGGATGGTAAATAAAATCAAATCAAGCAAGAATGGTAGTAATGAAACTCATAGCTCACAGAGCTCATGAAGTTTAGTATCCATTTTTTGGGGGGGTTTACATTAAGAAGCATTGCATTTGTCTCCCCAACATCCATTTGTTTGTGTATTTGAACTTTGAAACAAATGGCATGCCTTTTTTGCCAGAGGTTTCCAGTGCAACATTTTAATTAGCTATTTGGCAAAGGTTGTTGTGCTAGCTTTTGGCTGGACTATGACCATGGAGATGGGAGCAATAGTCTTCCCAAGAACTGTTCATTTTGTGAACAGGTAGTCTTGGCACGTATGTTCATAGAAGTTTAGTGAAGTTTAGTTTAATTGATGTTTAGTAAATTATACCTATATGTAGTGGAATTGTGGTCAAGATTTGTACTGCATGATCTTTTATGGAGCTGAAGAATAATGATGGTGGAAGAGACAGAGGTGTGTGGTGTTGGAGCTTGGAAAGAAAAATACCAGCACTCTAGAAACAGGTTGAGATGAGTGTATGCAAAGCCCCTACAAGCGATAGAAGCCTCAGCAGAATATTCTGTATGTTAGAGCTTGTATTCTGTGATGTCAAATAGTTGATAGTTGAGATTTGGAGAGGGAGAGGTTTTGAGTTATGTGGAGTTTGGTATATAGTTAAAGAGAATTCAATAATGTGGTAGAGAAAGGTGCAGAGAATGGAAAGTAGATTGCTGGTGTCAGCAGTCTAGGACAAACACAGGTGGGAATGAATCTGGAAGTAGGTTTGGGTAGATTTCTAATTAAGCTAGAATTATACTTGCAGACAGAAAAAGTTGATGAGAAGAAGAATTGTATACTGGAAGAGATGTTTCGGGGCTTGTGGGGAATTGAGATTAAGAGTGCCAATTAACAAGACAACTCAGAAGTAATCATTGGAGTATGATGGAGATATAAAAATTGATGAGCAGGTGGGAGGACAAAAGGTGTGGTGAGAAATGAATAATTAGAAATGTATTAGGTACATTATGTAATTAAGCTAAAAATTCATCTTTGGTGCCAGGATGGTTGTATGATTTTCCATTGACTTGCAGGAAGTCTGGTTCAGGTGTCTAGTGGAGGAGTAATACAGCTTGTCTCCCATACAAGACCTAGGGAACTCTAGTTCATTTGCAGTCAGTTTTGATTAAAATCATGGTCTATACAGATGAGATGGGAATATAAAGGGTTAAATTCCAGTCAGATAAGTGAACATTGTTGATCCCATGTCTGCATTTGATGATGGAGGGTAAGTTGTTGTTTCCTCTCACTGGATTATGTGCTTGGAGTTGTAGATTAGCTGCATTTCTGTACATCAGGTGAACTGCTCACAGCAGGAATCTAGAAGCTCTAGAGTTAATGCTTTGTCTCCAGCAGATGTGTACTAAGCTGTAGTGATATTAAACTGTCTCTGTGAAGCCCATCATCAGGTGTTTCGTCCCATCTCTGGCCAACTCTGGTTAACTCTCATGCTAGACTTAGAAGCCAGAATCTGTGAATGGAGAAGACCTAAGCCTTCTACTGTTGACATCGGCACAGTAAGGCAACACACTTAATAGACTAGAAAAGGATGGTAAATAAAATCAAATCAAGCAAGAAAATACCCATGTCAAATAGATACCGTTCTGCAAAAGGACAAAGTCACAGAACAGAATTAGGATTCAAGATGGTATCAAAAGGCATGTTTAGTTTGAAACACATGAAAATTAGCAATCGCTGCATTTATGTCTACACAATTGTGTGGATCTTGTAAATGGCTAGTTTCTCCATGAAGTAAGCTATCTATATACTTCCATTGCCTTCGCAGTCTGGCCACTATTTTGGAGAATCTGGAAAGCCAAATGAATGTAGTAGTATCAACAAAATACTGGCAAGTCAAGGCGCTGTAGCTTAGCTGGTTAAAGCACCTGTCTTGTGAACAGGAGATCCTGAGTTCGACTCTCAACAGTGCCTTACGTCCTTTTAAATAAAGGGGGGAAAAATGTATGTAAAACTATGGTTGCTGTCATTTTAGGGGTCTGCTCAAATGGTACTAATGAAAGTCATAGCTTACTGAGCTCATGAAGTTTGCATTGTGACCTTTGACTTCCTACCATTCTAACACAGAGTTCTTTTGATGAGCTCTACAGTTAGAGTAAGAATGACACTCAATCGCCCTTTTAACTAGGTCTTTGCATTTTTTTTGTTTTTCACGACAACTTTTTAGGATCCAATTTGTCACAAAAATCCATCTACTGGTGCTGTGGCTTAGTTGGTTAAAGCGCCTGTCTAATAAACAGGAAATCCTGAGTTTGACTCTCAGCAGTGCCTGGTGTGATTTTTCCAAATACCTCGAAATGGTTGCTTGCCTAATGTAATGGAGCAGATCATAAGTGCCATCTGAAGCTGCATTGCTCCAGAAAGTGAAAGCTGCTGTGCAACATGGTGCTGTGGGAATTTTAGGCAGAGCATTTTTTTAATTATTATTGTTCTGAAAACCATATCGACATGTTGAAATGAAAAACGACTTGCTTATACTTTTGCTTTCATGCTTAAGTTTACACGCTCATCTAAAATTGATGGTGTTGAGAGTGACATTTTTCAGGAAATGTAAGGACTAGTATTTGCGATAACAGTTCCATTTATCTGTTTGGAAGACCTTAGTAGGTCAAGTTCTAAGGACTTTACCTGCACACACAGCGGTGTTTTCCCACTTTATGGCAATTTTCTCTCTGTACAGACCCCCTGTATCTCATGTTCAGAACCTCTGAATGGAGAAGACCTAAGCCTTCTACTGTTGACATCGGCACAGTAAGGCAACACACTTAATAGACTAGAAAAGGATGGTAAATAAAATCAAATCAAGCAAGAATGGTAGTAATGAAACTCATAGCTCACAGAGCTCATGAAGTTTAGTATCCATTTTTTGGGGGGGTTTACATTAAGAAGCATTGCATTTGTCTCCCCAACATCCATTTGTTTGTGTATTTGAACTTTGAAACAAATGGCATGCCTTTTTTGCCAGAGGTTTCCAGTGCAACATTTTAATTAGCTATTTGGCAAAGGTTGTTGTGCTAGCTTTTGGCTGGACTATGACCATGGAGATGGGAGCAATAGTCTTCCCAAGAACTGTTCATTTTGTGAACAGGTAGTCTTGGCACGTATGTTCATAGAAGTTTAGTGAAGTTTAGTTTAATTGATGTTTAGTAAATTATACCTATATGTAGTGGAATTGTGGTCAAGATTTGTACTGCATGATCTTTTATGGAGCTGAAGAATAATGATGGTGGAAGAGACAGAGGTGTGTGGTGTTGGAGCTTGGAAAGAAAAATACCAGCACTCTAGAAACAGGTTGAGATGAGTGTATGCAAAGCCCCTACAAGCGATAGAAGCCTCAGCAGAATATTCTGTATGTTAGAGCTTGTATTCTGTGATGTCAAATAGTTGATAGTTGAGATTTGGAGAGGGAGAGGTTTTGAGTTATGTGGAGTTTGGTATATAGTTAAAGAGAATTCAATAATGTGGTAGAGAAAGGTGCAGAGAATGGAAAGTAGATTGCTGGTGTCAGCAGTCTAGGACAAACACAGGTGGGAATGAATCAGGAAGTAGGTTTGGGTAGATTTCTAATTAAGCTAGAATTATACTTGCAGACAGAAAAAGTTGATGAGAAGAAGAATTGTATACTGGAAGAGATGTTTCGGGGCTTGTGGGGAATTGAGATTAAGAGTGCCAATTAACAAGACAACTCAGAAGTAATCATTGGAGTATGATGGAGATATAAAAATTGATGAGCAGGTGGGAGGACAAAAGGTGTGGTGAGAAATGAATAATTAGAAATGTATTAGGTACATTATGTAATTAAGCTAAAAATTCATCTTTGGTGCCAGGATGGTTGTATGATTTTCCATTGACTTGCAGGAAGTCTGGTTCAGGTGTCTAGTGGAGGAGTAATACAGCTTGTCTCCCATACAAGACCTAGGGAACTCTAGTTCATTTGCAGTCAGTTTTGATAAAAATCATGGTCTATACAGATGAGATGGGAATATAAAGGGTTAAATTCCAGTCAGATAAGTGAACATTGTTGATCCCATGTCTGCATTTGATGATGGAGGGTAAGTTGTTGTTTCCTCTCACTGGATTATGTGCTTGGAGTTGTAGATTAGCTGCATTTCTGTACATCAGGAGAACTGCTCACAGCAGGAATCTAGAAGCTCTAGAGTTAATGCTTTGTCTCCAGCAGATGTGTACTAAGCTGTAGTGATATTAAACTGTCTCTGTGAAGCCCATCATCAGGTGTTTCGTCCCATCTCTGGCCAACTCTGGTTAACTCTCATGCTAGACTTAGAAGCCAGAATCTGTGAATGGAGAAGACCTAAGCCTTCTACTGTTGACATCGGCACAGTAAGGCAACACACTTAGTAGACTAGAAAAGGATGGTAAATAAAATCAAATCAAGCAAGAAAATACCCATGTCAAATAGATACCGTTCTGCAAAAGGACAAAGTCACAGAACAGAATTAGGATTCAAGATGGTATCAAAAGGCATGTTTAGTTTGAAACACATGAAAATTAGCAATCGCTGCATTTATGTCTACACAATTGTGTGGATCTTGTAAATGGCTAGTTTCTCCATGAAGTAAGCTAGCTATATACTTCCATTGCTTTCGCAGTCTGGCCACTATTTTGGAGAATCTGGAAAGCCAAATGAATGTAGTAGTATCAACAAAATACTGGCAAGTCAAGGCGCTGTAGCTTAGCTGGTTAAAGCACCTGTCTTGTGAACAGGAGATCCTGAGTTCGACTCTCAACAGTGCTTCATGTCCTTTTAAATAAAGGGGGGAAAAATGTATGTAAAACTATGGTTGCTGTCATTTTAGGGGTCTGCTCAAATGGTACTAATGAAAGTCATAGCTTACTGAGCTCATGAAGTTTGCATTGTGACCTTTGACTTCCTACCATTCTAACACAGAGTTCTTTTGATGAGCTCTACAGTTAGAGTAAGAATGACACTCAATCGCCCTTTTAACTAGGTCTTTGCATTTTTTTTGTTTTTCACGACAACTTTTTAGGATCCAATTTGTCACAAAAATACATCTACTGGTGCTGTGGCTTAGTTGGTTAAAGCGCTTGTCTAATAAACAGGAGATCCTGAGTTTGACTCTCAGCAGTGCGTGGTGCGATTTTTCCAAGTACCTCGAAATGGTTGCCTGCCAAATGTAATGGAGCAGATCATAAGTGCCATCTGAAGCTGCATTGCTCCAGAAAGTGAAAGCTGCTGTGCAACATGGTGCTGTGGGAATTTTAGGCAGAGCATTTTTTTAATTATTATTGTTGTGAAAACCATAGCGACATGTTGAAATGAAAAACGACTTGCTTATACTTTTGCTTTCATGCTTAAGTTTACACGCTCATCTAAAATTGATGGTGTTGAGAGTGACATTTTTCAGGAAATGTAAGGACTAGAATTTGCGATAACAGTTCCATTTATCTGTTTGGAAGACCTTAGTAGGTCAAGTTCTAAGGACTTTACCTGCACACACAGAGGTGTTTTCCCACTTTATGGCAATTTTCTCTCTGTACAGACCCCCTGTATCTCATGTTCAGAACCTCTGAATGGAGAAGACCTAAGCCTTCTACTGTTGACATCGGCACAGTAAGGCAACACACTTAATAGACTAGAAAAGGATGGTAAATAAAATCAAATCAAGCAAGAATGGTAGTAATGAAACTCATAGCTCACAGAGCTCATGAAGTTTAGTATCCATTTTTTGGGGGGGTTTACATTAAGAAGCATTGCATTTGTCTCCCCAACATCCATTTGTTTGTGTATTTGAACTTTGAAACAAATGGCATGCCTTTTTTGCCAGAGGTTTCCAGTGCAACATTTTAATTAGCTATTTGGCAAAGGTTGTTGTGCTAGCTTTTGGCTGGACTATGACCATGGAGATGGGAGCAATAGTCTTCCCAAGAACTGTTCATTTTGTGAACAGGTAGTCTTGGCACGTATGTTCATAGAAGTTTAGTGAAGTTTAGTTTAATTGATGTTTAGTAAATTATACCTATATGTAGTGGAATTGTGGTCAAGATTTGTACTGCATCATCTTTTATGGAGGTGAAGAATAATGATGGTGGAAGAGACAGAGGTGTGTGGTGTTGGAGCTTGGAAAGAAAAATACCAGCACTCTAGAAACAGGTTGAGATGAGTGTATGCAAAGCCCCTACAAGCGATAGCAGCCTCAGCAGAATATTCCGTATGTTAGAGCTAGTATTCTGTGATGTCAAATAGTTGATAGTTGAGATTTGGAGAGGGAGAGGTTTTGAGTTATGTGGAGTTTGGTATATAGTTAAAGAGAATTCAATAATGTGGTAGAGAAAGGTGCAGAGAATGGAAAGTAGATTGCTGGTGTCAGCAGTCTAGGACAAACACAGGTGGGAATGAATCTGGAAGTAGGTTTGGGTAGATTTCTAATTAAGCTAGAATTATACTTGCAGACAGAAAAAGTAGACGAGAAGAAGAATTGTATACTGGAAGAGATGTTTCGGGGCTTGTGGGGAATTGAGATTAAGAGTGCCAATTAACAAAACAACTCAGAAGTAATCATTGGAGTATGATGGAGATATAAAAATTGATGAGCAGGTGGGAGGACAAAAGGTGTGGTGAGAAATGAATAATTAGAAATGTATTAGGTACATTATGTAATTAAGCTAAAAATTCATCTTTGGTGCCAGGATGGTTGTATGATTTTCCATTGACTTGCAGGAAGTCTGGTTCAGGTGTCTAGTGGAGGAGTAATACAGCTTGTCTCCCATACAAGACCTAGGGAACTCTAGTTCATTTGCAGTCAGTTTTGATTAAAATCGTGGTCTATACAGATGAGATGGGAATATAAAGGGTTAAATTCCAGTCAGATAAGTGAACATTGTTGATCCCATGTCTGGATTTGATGATGGAGGGTAAGTTGTTGTTTCCTCTTACTGGATTATGTGCTTGGAGTTGTAGATTAGCTGCATTTCTGTACATCAGGTGAACTGCTCACAGCAGGAATCTAGAAGCTCTAGAGTTAATGCTTTGTCTCCAGCAGATGTGTACTAAGCTGTAGTGATATTAAAGTGTCTCTGTGAAGCCCATCATCAGGTGTTTCGTCCCATCTCTGGCCAACTCTGGTTAACTCTCATGCTAGACTTAGAAGCCAGAATCTGTGAATGGAGAAGACCTAAGCCTTCTACTGTTGACATCGGCACAGTAAGGCAACACACTTAGTAGACTAGAAAAGGATGGTAAATAAAATCAAATCAAGCAAGAAAATACCCATGTCAAATAGATACCGTTCTGCAAAAGGACAAAGTCACAGAACAGAATTAGGATTCAAGATGGTATCAAAAGGCATGTTTAGTTTGAAACACATGAAAATTAGCAATCGCTGCATTTATGTCTACACAATTGTGTGGATCTTGTAAATGGCTAGTTTCTCCATGAAGTAAGCTAGCTATATACTTCCATTGCCTTCGCAGTCTGGCCACTATTTTGGAGAATCTGGAAAGCCAAATGAATGTAGTAGTATCAACAAAAGCGCTGGCAAGCCAAGGCGCTGTGGCTTAGCTGGTTAGAGCGCCTGTCTTGTAAACAGGAGATCCTGAGTTCGACTCTCAGCAGTGCCTCACGTCCTTTTAAATAAAGGGGGAAAAAATGTATGTAAAACTATGGTTGCTGTCATTTTAGGGGTCTGCTCAAATGGTACTAATGAAAGTCATAGCTTACTGAGCTCATGAAGTTTGCATTGTGACCTTTGACTTTCTACCATTCTAACACAGAGTTCTTTTGATGAGCTCTACAGTTAGAGTAAGAATGACACTCAATCGCCCTTTTAACTAGGTCTTTGCATTTTTTTTGTTTTTCACGACAACCTTTTAGGATTCAATTTGTCACAAACATCCATCTACTGGCGCTGTGGCTTAGTTGGTTAAAGCGCCTGTCTTGTAAACAGGAGATCCTGAGTTTTACTCTCAGCAGTGCCTGATGCGATTTTTCCAAGGACCAAGAAATGGTTGCCTGCCAAATGTAATGGAGCAGCTCATAAGTGCCGTCTGAAGCTGCATTGCTCCAGAAAGTGAAAGCTGCTGTGCAACATGGTGCTGTGGGAATTTTAGGCAGAGCATTTTTTTAATTATTATTGTTGTGAAAACCATAGCGACATGTTGAAATGAAAAACGACTTGCTTATACTTTTGCTTTCATGCTTAAGTTTACACGCTCATCTAAAATTGATGGTGTTGAGAGTGACATTTTTCAGGAAATGTAAGGACTAGTATTTGCGATAACAGTTCTATTTATCTGTTTGGAAGACCTTAGTAGAGCAAGTTCTAAGGACTTTACCTGCACACACAGCGGTGTTTTCCCACTTTATGGCAATTTTCACTCTTTACAGACCCCCTGTATCTCACGTTCAGAACCTCTGAATGGAGAAGACCTAAGCCTTCTACTGTTGACATCGGCACAGTAAGGCAACACACTTAATAGACTAGAAAAGGATGGTAAATAAAATCAAATCAAGCAAGAATGGTAGTAATGAAATTCATAGCTCACAGAGCTCATGAAGTTTAGTATCCATTTTTTGGGGGGGTTTACATTAAGAAGCATTGCATTTGTCTCCCCAACATCCATTTGTATGTGTATTTGAACTCTGAAACAAATGGCATGCCTTTTTTGCCAGAGGTTTCCAGTGCAACATTTTAATTAGCTATTTGGCAAAGGTTGTTGTGCTAGCTTTTGGCTGGACTATGACAATGGAGATGGGAGCAATAGTCTTCCCAAGAACTGTTCATTTTGTGAACAGGTAGTCTTGGCACGTATGTTCATAGAAGTTTAGTGAAGTTTAGTTTAATTGATGTTTAGTAAATTATACCTATATGTAGTGGAATTGTGGTCAAGATTTGTACTGCATGATCTTTTATGGAGGTGAAGAATAATGATGGTGGAAGAGACAGAGGTGTGTGGTGTTGGAGCTTGGAAAGAAAAATACCAGCACTCTAGAAACAGGTTGAGATGAGTGTATGCAAAGCCCCTACAAGCGATAGCAGCCTCAGCAGAATATTCCGTATCTTAGAGCTAGTATTCTGTGATGTCAAATAGTTGATAGTTGAGATTTGGAGAGGGAGAGGTTTTGAGTTATGTGGAGTTTGGTATATAGTTAAAGAGAATTCAATAATGTGGTAGGGAAAGGTGCAGAGAATGGAAAGTAGATTGCTGGTGTCAGCAGTCTAGGACAAACACAGGTGGGAATGAATCTGGAAGTAGGTTTGGGTACATTTCTAATTAAGCTAGAATTATACTTGCAGACAGAAAAAGTAGATGAGAAGAAGAATTGTATACTGGAAGAGATGTTTCGGGGCTTGTGGGGAATTGAGATTAAGAGTGCCAATTAACAAGACAACTCAGAAGTAATCATTGGAGTATGATGGAGATATAAAAATTGATGAGCAGGTGGGAGGACAAAAGGTGTGGTGAGAAATGAATAATTAGAAATGTATTAGGTACATTATGTAATTAAGCTAAAAATTCATCTTTGGTGCCAGGATGGTTGTATGATTTTCCATTGACTTGCAGGAAGTCTGGTTCAGGTGTCTAGTGGAGGAGTAATACAGCTTGTCTCCCATACAAGTCCTAGGGAACTCTAGTTCATTTGCAGTCAGTTTTGATTAAAATCATGGTCTATACAGATGAGATGGGAATATAAAGGGTTAAATTCCAGTCAGATAAGTGAACATTGTTGATCCCATGTCTGGATTTGATGATGGAGGGTAAGTTGTTGTTTCCTCTCACTGGATTATGTGCTTGGAGTTGTAGATTAGCTGCATTTCTGTACATCAGGTGAACTGCTCACAGCAGGAATCTAGAAGCTCTAGAGTTAATGCTTTGTCTCCAGCAGATGTGTACTAAGCTGTAGTGATATTAAAGTGTCTCTGTGAAGCCCATCATCAGGTGTTTCGTCCCATCTCTGGCCAACTCTGGTTAACTCTCATGCTAGACTTAGAAGCCAGAATCTGTGAATGGAGAAGACCTAAGCCTTCTACTGTTGACATCGGCACAGTAAGGCAACACACTTAGTAGACTAGAAAAGGATGGTAAATAAAATCAAATCAAGCAAGAAAATACCCATGTCAGATAGATACCGTTCTGCAAAAGGACAAAGTCACAGAACAGAATTAGGATTCAAGGTGGTATCAAAAGGCATGTTTAGTTTGGAACACATGAAAATTAGCAATCGCTGCATTTATGTCTACACAATTGTGTGGATCTTGTAAATGGCTAGTTTCTCCATGAAGTAAGCTAGCTATATACTTCCATTGCCTTCGCAGTCTGGCCACTATTTTGGAGAATCTGGAAAGCCAAATGAATGTTGTAGTATCAACAAAAGAGCTGGCAAGCCAAGGCGCTGTGGCTTAGCTGGTTAAAGCGCCTCTCTTGTAAACAGGAGATCCTGAGTTCGACTCTCAGCAGTGCCTCATGTCCTTTTAAATAAAGGGGGAAAAAATGTATGTAAAACTATGGTTGCTGTCATTTTAGGGGTCTGCTCAAATGGTACTAATGAAAGTCATAGCTTACTGAGCTCATGAAGTTTGCATTGTGACCTTTGACTTCCTACCATTCTAACACAGAGTTCTTTTGATGAGCTCTACAGTTAGAGTAAGAATGACACTCAATCGCCCTTTTAACTAGGTCTTTGCATTTTTTTTCTTTTTCACGACAACTTTTTAGGATCCAATTTGTCACAAGCATCCATCTACTGGTGCTGTGGCTTAGTTGGTTAAAGCGCCTGTCTAGTAAACAGGAGATCCTGAGTTTGACTCTCAGCAGTTCCTGGTGCTATTTTTCCAAGTACCTCGAAATGGTTGCCTGCCAAATGTAATGGAGCAGCTCATAAGTGCCATCTGAAGCTGCATTGCTCCAGAAAGTGAAAGCTGCTGTGCAACATGGTGCTGTGGGAATTTTAGGCAGAGCATTTTTTTAATTATTATTGTTGTGAAAACCATAGCGACATGTTGAAATGAAAAACGACTTGCTTATACTTTTGCTTTCATGCTTAAGTTTACACGCTCATCTAAAATTGATGGTGTTGAGAGTGACATTTTTCAGGAAATGTAAGGACTAGTATTTGCGATAACAGTTCCATTTATCTGTTTGGAAGACCTTAGTAGAGCAAGTTCTAAGGACTTTACCTGTACAGAACCCCTGTATCTCACGTTCAGAACCTCTGAATGGAGAAGACCTAAGCCTTCTACTGTTGACATCGGCACAGTAAGGCAACACACTTAATAGACTAGAAAAGGATGGTAAATAAAATCAAATCAAGCAAGAATGGTAGTAATGAAATTCATAGCTCACAGAGCTCATGAAGTTTAGTATCCATTTTTTGAGGGGGTTTACATTAAGAAGCATTGCATTTGTCTCCCCAACATCCATTTGTTTGTGTATTTGAACTTTGAAACAAATGGCATGCCTTTTTTGCCAGAGGTTTCCAGTGCAACATTTTAATTAGCTATTTGGCAAAGGTTGTTGTGCTAGCTTTTGGCTGGACTATGACCATAGAGATGGGAGCAATAGTCTTCCCAAGAACTGTTCATTTTGTGAACAGGTAGTCTTGGCACGTATGTTCATAGAAGTTTAGTGAAGTTTAGTTTAATTGATGTTTAGTAAATTATACCTATATGTAGTGGAATTGTGGTCAAGATTTGTACTGCATGACCTTTTATGGAGGTGAAGAATAATGATGGTGGAAGAGACAGAGGTGTGTGGTGTTGGAGCTTGGAAAGAAAAATACCAGCACTCTAGAAACAGGTTGAGATGAGTGTATGCAAAGCCCCTACAAGCGATAGCAGCCTCAGCAGAATATTCCGTATGTTAGAGCTAGTATTCTGTGATGTCAAATAGTTGATAGTTGAGATTTGGAGAGGGAGAGGTTTTGAGTTATGTGGAGTTTGGTATATAGTTAAAGAGAATTCAATAATGTGGTAGAGAAAGGTGCAGAGAATGGAAAGTAGATTGCTGGTGTCAGCAGTCTAGGACAAACACAGGTGGGAATGAATCTGGAAGTAGGTTTGGGTAGATTTCTAATTAAGCTAGAATTATACTTGCAGACAGAAAAAGTAGATGAGAAGAAGAATTGTATACTGGAAGAGATGTTTCGGGGCTTGTG
Organism: Rhinophrynus dorsalis; assembly: GCA_037306005.1. NCBI lineage: Eukaryota > Metazoa > Chordata > Amphibia > Anura > Rhinophrynidae > Rhinophrynus > Rhinophrynus dorsalis. The sequence goes on from CM074718.1 coordinate 258,507,773, forward strand.
GGGAATTGAGATTAAGAGTGCCAATTAACAAGACAACTCAGAAGTAATCATTGGAGTATGATGGAGATATAAAAATTGATGAGCAGGTGGGAGGACAAAAGGTGTGGTGAGAAATGAATAATTAGAAATGTATTAGGTACATTATGTAATTAAGCTAAAAATTCATCTTTGGTGCCAGGATGGTTGTATGATTTTCCATTGACTTGCAGGAAGTCTGGTTCAGGTGTCTAGTGGAGGAGTAATACAGCTTGTCTCCCATACAAGACCTAGGGAACTCTAGTTCATTTGCAGTCAGTTTTGATTAAAATCATGGTCTATACAGATGAGATGGTAATATAAAGGGTTAAATTCCAGTCAGATAAGTGAACATTGTTGATCCCATGTCTGGATTTGATGATGGAGGGTAAGTTGTTGTTTCCTCTCACTGGATTATGTGCTTGGAGTTGTAGATTAGCTGCATTTCTGTACATCAGGTGAACTGCTCACAGCAGGAATCTAGAAGCTCTAGAGTTAATGCTTTGTCTCCAGCAGATGTGTACTAAGCTGTAGTGATATTAAAGTGTCTCTGTGAAGCCCATCATCAGGTGTTTCGTCCCATCTCTGGCCAACTCTGGTTAACTCTCATGCTAGACTTAAAAGCCAGAATCTGTGAATGGAGAAGACCTAAGCCTTCTACTGTTGACATCGGCACAGTAAGGCAACACACTTAGTAGACTAGAAAAGGATGGTAAATAAAATCAAATCAAGCAAGAAAATACCCATGTCAAATAGATACCGTTCTGCAAAAGGACAAAGTCACAGAACAGAATTAGGATTCAAGATGGTATCAAAAGGCATGTTTAGTTTGAAACACATGAAAATTAGTAATCGCTGCATTTATGTCTACACAATTGTGTGGATCTTGTAAATGGCTAGTTTCTCCATGAAGTAAGCTAGCTATATACTTCCATTGCCTTCGCAGTCTGGCCACTATTTTGGAGAATCTGGAAAGCCAAATCAATGTAGTAGAATCAACAAAAGCACTGGCAAGCCAAGGCGCTGTGGCTTAGCTGGTTAAAGCGCCTGTCTTGTAAGCAGGAGCTCCTGAGTTCGACTCTCAGCAGTACCTCACGTCCTTTTAAATAAAGGGGGAAAAAATGTATGTAAAACTATGGTTGCTGTCATTTTAGGGGTCTGCTCAAATGGTACTAATGAAAGTCATAGCTTACTGAGCTCATGAAGTTTGCATTGTGACCTTTGACTTCTTACCATTCTAACACAGAGTTCTTTTGATGAGCTCTACAGTTAGAGTAAGAATGACACTCAATCGCCCTTTTAACTAGGTCTTTGCATTTTGTTTGTTTTTCACGACAACTTTTTAGGATCCAATTTGTCACAAATATCCATCTATTGGCGCTGTGGCTTAGTTGGTTAAAGCGCATGTCTAGTAAACAGGAGATCCTGAGTTCGACTCTCAGCAGTGCCTGGTGCGATTTTTCCAAGTACCTCGAAATGGTTGCCTGCCAAATGTAATGGAGCAGCTCTTAAGTGCCATTTGAAGCTGCATTGCTCCAGAAAGTGAAAGCTGCTGTGGGAATTTTAGGCAGAGCATTTTTTTAATTATTATTGTAGTGAAAACCATAGCGACATGTTGAAATGAAAAACGACTTGCTTATACTTTTGCTTTCATGCTTAAGTTTACACGCTCATCTAAAACTGATGGTGTTGAGAGTGACATTTTTCAGGAAATGTAAGTACTAGTATTTGCGAAAACAGTTCCATTTATCTGTTTGGAAGACATTAGTAGAGCAAGTTCTAAGGACTTTACCTGCACACACAGCGGTGTTTTCCCACTTTATGGCAATTTTCTCTCTGTACAGACCCCCTGTATCTCACGTTCAGAACCTCTGAATGGAGAAGACCTAAGCCTTCTACTGTTGACATCGGCACAGTAAGGCAACACACTTAATAGACTAGAAAAGGATGGTAAATAAAATCAAATCAAGCAAGAATGGTAGTAATGAAATTCATAGCTCACAGAGCTCATGAAGTTTAGTATCCATTTTTTTGGGGGGTTTACATTAAGAAGCATTGCATTTGTCTCCCCAGCATCCATTTGTTTGTGTATTTGAACTTTGAAACAAATGGCATGCCTTTTTTGCCAGAGGTTTCCAGTGCAACATTTTAATTAGCTATTTGGCAAAGGTTGTTGTGCTAGCTTTTGGCTGGACTATGACCATGGAGATGGGAGCAATAGTCTTCCCAAGAACTGTTCATTTTGTGAACAGGTAGTCTTGGCACGTATGTTCATAGAAGTTTAGTGAAGTTTAGTTTAATTGATGTTTAGTAAATTATACCTATATGTAGTGGAATTGTGGTCAAGATTTGTACTGCATGACCTTTTATGGAGGTGAAGAATAATGATGGTGGAAGAGACAGAGGTGTGTGGTGTTGGAGCTTGGAAAGAAAAATACCAGCACTTTAGAAACAGGTTGAGATGAGTGTATGCAAAGCCCCTACAAGCGATAGCAGCCTCAGCAGAATATTCCGTATGTTAGAGCTAGTATTCTGTGATGTCAAATAGTTGATAGTTGAGATTTGGAGAGGGAGAGGTTTTGAGTTACGTGGAGTTTGGTATATAGTTAAAGAGAATTCAATAATGTGGTAGAGAAAGGTGCAGAGAATGGAAAGTAGATTGCTGGTGTCAGCAGTCTAGGACAAACACAGGTGGGAATGAATCTGGAAGTAGGTTTGGGTAGATTTCTAATTAAGCTAGAATTATACTTGCAGACAGAAAAAGTAGATGAGAAGAAGAATTGTATACTGGAAGAGATGTTTTGGGGCTTGTGGGGAATTGAGATTAAGAGTGCCAATTAACAAGACAACTCAGAAGTAATCATTGGAGTATGATGGAGATATAAAAATTGATGAGCAGGTGGGAGGACAAAAGGTGTGGTGAGAAATGAATAATTAGAAATGTATTAGGTACATTATGTAATTAAGCTAAAAATTCATCTTTGGTGCCAGGATGGTTGTATGATTTTCCATTGACTTGCAGGAAGTCTGGTTCAGGTGTCTAGTGGAGGAGTAATACAGCTTGTCTCCCATACAAGACATAGGGAACTCTAGTTCATTTGCAGTCAGTTTTGATTAAAATCATGGTCTATACAGATGAGATGGGAATATAAAGGGTTAAATTCCAGTCAGATAAGTGAACATTGTTGATCCCATGTCTGGATTTGATGATGGAGGGTAAGTTGTTGTTTCCTCTCACTGGATTATGTGCTTGGAGTTGTTGATTAGCTGCATTTCTGTACATCAGGTGAACTGCTCACAGCAGGAATCTAGAAGCTCTAGAGTAAATTCTTTGTCTCCAGCAGATGTGTACTAAGCTGTAGTGATATTAAAGTGTCTCTGTGAAGCCCATCATCAGGTGTTTCGTCCCATCTCTGGCCAACTCTGGTTAACTCTCATGCTAGACTTAGAAGCCAGAATCTGTGAATGGAGAAGACCTAAGCCTTCTACTGTTGACATCGGCACAGTAAGGCAACACACTTAGTAGACTAGAAAAGGATGGTAAATAAAATCAAATCAAGCAAGAAAATACCCATGTCAAATAGATACCGTTCTGCAAAAGGACAAAGTCACAGAACAGAATTAGGATTCAAGATGGTATCAAAAGGCATGTTTAGTTTGAAACACATGAAAATTAGCAATCGCTGCATTTATGTCTACACAATTGTGTGGATCTTGTAAATGGCTAGTTTCTCCATGAAGTAAGCTAGCTATATACTTCCATTGCCTTCGCAGTCTGGCCACTATTTTGGAGAATCTGGAAAGCCAAATGAATGTAGTAGTATCAACAAAAGCGCTGGCAAGCCAAGGCGCTGTGGCTTAGCTGGTTAAAGCGCCTGTCTTGTAAACAGGAGATCCTGAATTCGACTCTCAGCAATGCTTCACGTTCTTTTAAATAAAGGGGGAAAAAATGTATGTAAAACTATGGTTGCTGTCATTTTAGGGGTCTGCTCAAATGGTACTAATGAAAGTCATAGCTTACTGAGCTCATGAAGTTTGCATTGTGACCTTTGACTTCCTACCATTCTAACACAGAGTTCTTTTGATGAGCTCTACAGTTAGAGTAAGAATGACACTCAATCGCCCTTTTAACTAAGTCTTTGCATTTTTTTTGTTTTTCACAACAACTTTTTAGGATCCAATTTGTCACAAAGGTCCTCCTAATGGCGCTGTGGCTTAGTTGGTTAAAGTGCCTGTCTAGTAAACAGGAGATCCTGAGTTCAACTCTCAGCAGTGCCTGGTGCGATTTTTCCAAGTACCTCGAAATGGTTGCCTGCCAAATGTAATGGAGCAGCTCATAAGTGCCATCTGAAGCTGCATTGCTCCAGAAAGTGAAAGCTGCTGTGCAACATGGTGCTGTGGGAATTTAAGGCAGAGCATTTTTTTAATTATTATTGTTGTGAAAACCATAGCGACATGTTGAAATGAAAAACGACTTGCTTATACTTTTGCTTTCATGCTTAAGTTTACACGCTCATCTAAAATTGATGGTGTTGAGAGTGACATTTTTCAGGAAATGTAAGGACTAGTATTTGCGATAACAGTTCCATTTATCTGTTTGGAAGACCTTAGTAGAGCAAGTTCTAAGGACTTTACCTGCACACACAGCGGTGTTTTCCCACTTTATGGCAATTTTCTCTCTGTACAGACCCCCTGTATCTCACGTTCAGAACCTCTGAATGGAGAAGATCTAAGCCTTCTACTGTTGACATCGGCACAGTAAGGCAACACACTTAATAGACTAGAAAAGGATGGTAAATAAAATCAAATCAAGCAAGAATGGTAGTAATGAAATTCATAGCTCACAGAGCTCATGAAGTTTAGTATCCATTTTTTGGGGGGGTTTACATTAAGAAGCATTGCATTTGTCTCCCCAACATCCATTTGTTTGTGTATTTGAACTTTTAAACAAATGGCATGCCTTTTTTGCCAGAGGTTTCCAGTGCAACATTTTAATTAGCTATTTGGTAAAGGTTGTTGTGCTAGCTTTTGGCTGGACTATGACCATGGAGATGGGAGCAATAGTCTTCCCAAGAACTGTTCATTTTGTGAACAGGTAGTCTTGGCACGTATGTTCATAGAAGTTTAGTGAAGTTTAGTTTAATTGATGTTTAGTAAATTATACCTATATGTAGTGGAATTGTGGTCAAGATTTGTACTGCATAATCTTTTATGGAGGTGAAGAATAATGATGGTGGAAGAAACAGAGGTGTGTGGTGTTGGAGCTTGGAAAGAAAAATACCAGCACTCTAGAAACAGTTTGAGATGAGTGTATGCAAAGCCCCTACAAGCGATAGCAGCCTCAGCAGAATATTTCGTATGTTAGGGCTAGTATTCTGTGATGTCAAATAGTTGATAGTTGAGATTTGGAGAGGGAGAGGTTTTGAGTTATGTGGAGTTTGGTATATAGTTAAAGAGAATTCAATAATGTGGTAGAGAAAGGTGCAGAGAATGGAAAGTAGATTGCTGGTGTCAGCAGTCTAGGACAAACACAGGTGGGAATGAATCTGGAAGTAGGTTTGGGTAGATTTCTAATTAAGCTAGAATTATACTTGCAGACAGAAAAAGTAGATGAGAAGAAGAATTGTATACTGGAAGAGATGTTTCGGGGCTTGTGGGGAATTGAGATTAAAAGTGCCAATTAACAAGACAACTCAGAAGTAATCATTGGAGTATGATGGAGATATAAAAATTGATGAGCAGGTGGGAGGACAAAAGGTGTGGTGAGAAATGAATAATTAGAAATGTATTAGGTACATTATGTAATTAAGCTAAAAATTCATCTTTGGTGCCAGGATGGTTGTATGATTTTCCATTGACTTGCAGGAAGTCTGGTTGAGGTGTCTAGTGGAGGAGTAATACAGCTTGTCTCCCATACAAGACCTAGGGAACTCTAGTTCATTTGCAGTCAGTTTTGATTAAAATCATGGTCTATACAGATGAGATGGAAATATAAAGGGTTAAATTCCAGTCAGATAAGTGAACATTGTTGATCCCATGTCTGGATTTGATGATGGAGGGTAAGTTGTTGTTTCCTCTCACTGGATTATGTGCTTGGAGTTGTAGATTAGCTGCATTTCTGTACATCAGGTGAACTGCTCACAGCAGGAATCTAGAAGCTCTAGAGTTAATGCTTTGTCTCCAGCAGATGTGTACTAAGCTGTAGTGATATTAAAGTGTCTCTGTGAAGCCCATCATCAGGTGTTTCGTCCCATCTCTGGCCAACTCTGGTTAACTCTCATGCTAGACTTAGAAGCCAGAATCTGTGAATGGAGAAGACCTAAGCCTTCTACTGTTGACATCGGCACAGTAAGGCAACACACTTAGTAGACTAGAAAAGGATGGTAAATAAAATCAAATCAAGCAAGAAAATACCCATGTCAAATAGATACCGTTCTGCAAAAGGACAAAGTCACAGAACAGAATTAGGATTCAAGATGGTATCAAAAGGCATGTTTAGTTTGAAACACATGAAAATTAGCAATCGCTGCATTTATGTCTACACAATTGTGTGGATCTTGTAAATGGCTAGTTTCTCCATGAAGTAAGCTAGCTATATACTTCCATTGCCTTCGCAGTCTGGCCACTATTTTGGAGAATCTGGAAAGCCAAATGAATGTAGTAGTATCAACAAAAGCGCTGGCAAGCCAAGGCGCTGTGGCTTAGCTGGTTAAAGCGCCTGTCTTGTAAACAGGGGATTCTGAGTTCGACTACCAGCAGTGCCTCATGTCCTTTTAAATAAAGGGGGAAAAAATGTATGTAAAACTATGGTTGCTGTCATTTTAGGTGTCTGCTCAAATGGTACTAATGAAAGTCATAGCTTACTGAGCTCATGAAGTTTGCATTGTGACCTCTGACTTCCTACCATTCTAACACAGAGTTCTTTTGATGAGCTCTACAGTTAGAGTAAGAATGACACTCAATCGCCCTTTTAACTAGGTCTTTGCATTTTTTTTGTTTTTCAAGACAACTTTTTAGGATCCAATTTGTCACAAACACCCATCTACTGGCGCTGTGGCTTAGTTGGTTAAAGCGCCTGTCTAGTAAACAGGAGATCCTGAGTTCGACTCTCAGCAGTGCCTGGTGTGATTTTTCCAAGTACCTCGAAATGCTTGCCTGCCAAATGTAATGGAGAAGCTCATAAGTGCCATCTGAAACTGCATTGCTCCAGAAAGTGAAAGCTGCTGTGCAACATGGTGCTGTGGGAATTTTAGGCAGAGCATTTTTTTAATTATTATTGTTGTGAAAACCATAGCGAAATGTTGAAATGAAAAACGACTTGCTTATACTTTTGCTTTCATGCTTAAGTTTACACGCTCATCTAAAATTGATGGTGTTGAGAGTGACATTTTTCAGGAAATGTAAGGACTAGTATTTGCGATAACAGTTCCATTTATCTGTTTGGAAGACCTTAGTAGAGCAAGTTCTAAGGACTTTACCTGCACACACAGCGGTGTTTTCCCACTTTATGGCAATTTTCTCTCTGTACAGACCCCCTGTATCTCACGTTCAGAACCTCTGAATGGAGAAGACCTAAGCATTCTACTGTTGACATCGGCACAGTAAGGCAACACACTTAAAAGACTAGAAAAGGATGTTAAATAAAATCAAATCAAGCAAGAATGGTAGTAATGAAATTCATAGCTCACAGAGCTCATGAAGTTTAGTATCCATTTTTTGGGGGGGTTTACATTAAGAAGCATTGCATTTGTCTCCCCAACATCCATTTGTTTGTGTATTTGAACTTTGAAACAAATGCATGCCTTTTTTGCCAGAGGTTTCCAGTGCAACATTTTAATTAGCTATTTGGCAAAGGTTGTTGTGCTAGCTTTTGGCTGGACTATGACCATGGAGATGGGAGCAATAGTCTTCCCAAGAACTGTTCATTTTGTGAACAGGTAGTCTTGGCACGTATGTTCATAGAAGTTTAGTGAAGTTTAGTTTAATTGATGTTTAGTAAATTATACCTATATGTAGTGGAATTGTGGTCAAGATTTGTACTGCATGATCTTTTATGGAGGTGAAGAATAATGATGGTGGAAGAGACAGAGGTGTGTGGTGTTGGAGCTTGGAAAGAAAAATACCAGCACTCTAGAAACAGGTTAAGATGAGTGTATGCAAAGCCCCTACAAGCGATAGCAGCCTCAGCAGAATATTCCGTATGTTAGAGCTAGTATTCTGTGATGTCAAATAGTTGATAGTTGAGATTTGGAGAGGGAGAGGTTTTGAGTTATGTGGAGTTTGGTATATAGTTAAAGAGAATTCAATAATGTGGTAGAGAAAGGTGCAGAGAATGGAAAGTAGATTGCTGGTGTCAGCAGTCTAGGACAAACACAGGTGGGAATGAATCTGGAAGTAGGTTTGGGTAGATTTCTAATTAAGCTAGAATTATACTTGCAGACAGAAAAAGTAGACGAGAAGAAGAATTGTATACTGGAAGAGATGTTTCGGGGCTTGTGGGGAATTGAGATTAAGAGTGCCAATTAACAAGAAAACTCAGAAGTAATCATTGGAGTATGATGGAGATATAAAAATTGATGAGCAGGTGGGAGGACAAAAGGTGTGGTGAGAAATGAATAATGAGAAATGTATTAGGTACATTATGTAATTAAGCTAAAAATTCATCTTTGGTGCCAGGATGGTTGTATGATTTTCCATTGACTTGCAGGAAGTCTGGTTCAGGTGTATAGTGGAGGAGTAATACAGCTTGTCTCCCATACAAGACCTAGGGAACTCTAGTTCATTTGCAGTCAGTTTTGATTAAAATCATGGTCTATACAGATGAGATGGGAATATAAAGGGTTAAATTCCAGTCAGATAAGTGAACATTGTTGATCCCATGTCTGGATTTGATGATGGAGGGTAAGTTGTTGTTTCCTCTCACTGGATTATGTGCTTGGAGTTGTAGATTAGCTGCATTTCTGTACATCAGGTGAACTGCTCACAGCAGGAATCTAGAAGCTCTAGAGTTAATGCTTTGTCTCCAGCAGATGTGTACTAAGCTGTAGTGATATTAAAGTGTCTCTGTGAAGCCCATCATCAGGTGTTTCGTCCCATCTCTGGCCAACTCTGGTTAACTCTCATGCTAGACTTAGAAGCCAGAATCTGTGAATGGAGAAGACCTAAGCCTTCTACTGTTGACATCGGCACAGTAAGGCAACACACTTAGTAGACTAGAAAAGGATGGTAAATAAAATCAAATCAAGCAAGAAAATACCCATGTCAAATAGATACCGTTCTGCAAAAGGACAAAGTCACAGAACAGAATTAGGATTCAAGATGGTATCAAAAGGCATGTTTAGTTTGAAACACATGAAAATTAGCAATCGCTGCATTTATGTCTACACAATTGTGTGGATCTTGTAAATTACTAGTTTCTCCATGAAGTAAGCTAGCTATATACTTCCATTGCCTTCGCAGTCTGGCCACTATTTTGGAGAATCTGGAAAGCCAAATGAATGTAGTAGTATCAACAAAAGCGCTGGCAAGCCAAGGGGCTGTGGCTTAGCTGGTTTAAGCGCCTGTCTTGTAAACAGGAGATCCTGAGTTCGACTATCAGCAGTGCCTCACATCCTTTTAAATAAAGGGGGAAAAAATGTATGTAAAACTATGGTTGCTGTCATTTTAGGGGTCTGCTCAAATGGTACTAATGAAAGTCATAGCTTACTGAGCTCATGAAGTTTGCATTGTGACCTTTGACTTCCTACCATTCTAACACAGAGTTCTTTTGATGAGCTCTACAGTTAGAGTAAGAATGACACTCAATCGCCCTTTTAACTAGGTCTTTGCATTTTTTTTGTTTTTCACGACAACTTTTTAGGATCCAATTTGTCACAAACATCCATCTACTGGCGCTGTGGCTTAGTTGGTTAAAGCGCCTGTCTAGTAAACAGGAGATCCTGAGTTCGACTCTCAGCAGTGCCTGGTGTGATTTTTCCAAGTACCTCGAAATGGTTGCCTGCCAAATGTAATGGAGAAGCTCATAAGTGCCATCTGAAGCTGCATTGCTCCAGAAAGTGAAAGCTGCTGTGCAACATGGTGCTGTGGGAATTTTAGGCAGAGCATTTTTTTAATTATTATTGTTGTGAAAACCATAGCGACATGTTGAAATGAAAAACGACTTGCTTATACTTTTGCTTTCATGCTTAAGTTTACACGCTCATCTAAAATTGATGGTGTTGAGAGTGACATTTTTCAGGAAATGTAAGGACTAGTATTTGCGATAACAGTTCCATTTATCTGTTTGGAAGACCTTAGTAGAGCAAGTTCTAAGGACTTTACCTGCACACACAGCGGTGTTTTCCCACTTTATGGCAATTTTCTCTCTGTACAGACCCCCTGTATCTCACGTTCAGAACCTCTGAATGGAGAAGACCTAAGCATTCTACTGTTGACATCGGCACAGTAAGGCAACACACTTAATAGACTAGAAAAGGATGGTAAATAAAATCAAATCAAGCAAGAATGGTAGTAATGAAATTCATAGCTCACAGAGCTCATGAAGTTTAGTATCCATTTTTTGGGGGGGTTTACATTAAGAAGCATTGCATTTGTCTCCCCAACATCCATTTGTTTGTGTATTTGATCTTTGAAACAAATGGCATGCCTTTTTTGCCAGAGGTTTCCAGTGCAACATTTTAATTAGCTATTTGGCAAAGGTTGTTGTGCTAGCTTTTGGCTGGACTATGACCATGGAGATGGGAGCAATAGTCTTCCCAAGAACTGTTCATTTTGTGAACAGGTAGTCTTGGCACGTATGTTCATAGAAGTTTAGTGAAGTTTAGTTTAATTGATGTTTAGTAAATTATACCTATATGTAGTGGAATTGTGGTCAAGATTTGTACTGCATGATCTTTTATGGAGGTGAAGAATAATGATGGTGGAAGAGACAGAGGTGTGTGGTGTTGGAGCTTGGAAAGAGAAATACCAGCACTCTAGAAACAGGTTGAGATGAGTGTATGCAAAGCCCCCACAAGCGATAGCAGCCTCAGCAGAATATTCCGTATGTTAGAGCTAGTATTCTGTGATGTCAAATAGTTGATAGTTGAGATTTGGAGAGGGAGAGGTTTTGAGTTATGTAGAGTTTGGTATATAGTTAAAGAGAATTCAATAATGTGGTAGAGAAAGGTGCAGAGAATGGAAAGTAGATTGCTGGTGTCAGCAGTCTAGGACAAACACAGGTGGGAATGAATCTGGAAGTAGGTTTGGGTAGATTTCTAATTAAGCTAGAATTATACTTGCAGACAGAAAAAGTAGATGAGAAGAAGAATTGTATACTGGAAGAGATGTTTCGGGGCTTGTGGGGAATTGAGATTAAGAGTGCCAATTAACAAGACAACTCAGAAGTAATCATTGGAGTATGATGGAGATATAAAAATTGATGAGCAGGTGGGAGGACAAAGGGTGTGGTGAGAAATGAATAATTAGAAATGTATTAGGTACATTATGTAATTAAGCTAAAAATTCATCTTTGGTGCCAGGATGGTTGTATGATTTTCCATTGACTTGCAGGAAGTCTGGTTCAGGTGTCTAGTGGAGGAGTAATACAGCTTGTCTCCCATACAAGACCTAGGGAACTCTAGTTCATTTGCAGTCAGTTTTGATTAAAATCATGGTCTATACAGATGAGATGGGAATATAAAGGGTTAAATTCCAGTCAGATAAGTGAACATTGTTGATCCCATGTCTGGATTTGATGATGGAGGGTAAGTTGTTGTTTCCTCTTACTGGATTATGTGCTTGGAGTTGTAGATTAGCTGCATTTCTGTACATCAGGTGAACTGCTCACAGCAGGAATCTAGAAGCTCTAGAGTTAATGCTTTGTCTCCAGCAGATGTGTACTAAGCTGTAGTGATATTAAAGTGTCTCTGTGAAGCCCATCATCAGGTGTTTCGTCCCATCTCTGGCCAACTCTGGTTAACTCTCATGCTAGACTTAGAAGCCAGAATCTGTGAATGGAGAAGACCTAAGCCTTCTACTGTTGACATCGGCACAGTAAGGCAACACACTTAGTAGACTAGAAAAGGATGGTAAATAAAATCAAATCAAGCAAGAAAATACCCATGTCAAATAGATACCGTTCTGCAAAAGGACAAAGTCACAGAACAGAATTAGGATTCAAGATGGTATCAAAAGGCATGTTTAGTTTGAAACACATGAAAATTAGCAATCGCTGCATTTATGTCTACACAATTGTGTGGATCTTGTAAATGGCTAGTTTCTCCATGAAGTAAGCTAGCTATATACTTCCATTGCCTTCGCAGTCTGGCCACTATTTTGGAGAATCTGGAAAGCCAAATGAATGTAGTAGTATCAACAAAAGCGCTGGCAAGCCAAGGCGCTGTGGCTTAGCTGGTTAAAGCGCCTCTCTTGTAAACAGGAGATCCTGAGATCGACTCTCAGCAGTGCCTCACGTCCTTTTAAATAAAGGGGGAAAAATGTATGTAAAACTATGGTTGCTGTCATTTTAGGGGTCTGCTCAAATGGTACTAATGAAAGTCATAGCTTACTGAGCTCATGAAGTTTGCATTGTGACCTTTGACTTCTTACCATTCTAACACAGAGTTCTTTAGATGAGCTCTACAGTTAGAGTAAGAATGACACTCAATCGCCCTTTTAACTAGGTCTTTGCATTTTTTTTGTTTTTCACGACAACTTTTTAGGATCCAGTTTGTCACAAACATCCAGCTATTGGCGCTGTGGCTTAGTTGGTCAAAGCGCCTGTCTAGTAAACAGGACATCCTGAGTTCGACTCTCAGCAGTGCCTGGTGCGATTTTTCCAAGTACCTCGAAATGGTTGCCTGCCAAATGTAATGGAGCAGCTCATAAGTGCCATCTGCAGCTGCATTGCTCCAGAAAGTGAAAGCTGCTGTGCAACATGGTGCTGTGGTAATTTTAGGCAGAGCATTTTTTTAATTATTATTGTTGTGAAAACCATAGCGACATGTTGAAATGAAAAACGACTTGCTTATACTTTTGCTTTCATGCTTAAGTTTACACGCTCATCTAAAATTGATGGTGTTGAGAGTGACATTTTTCAGGAAATGTAAGGACTAGTATTTGCGATAACAGTTCCATTTATCTGTTTGGAAGACCTTAGTAGAGCAAGTTCTAAGGACTTTACCTGCACACACAGCGGTGTTTTCCCACTTTATGGCAATTTTCTCTCTGTACAGACCCCCTGTATCTCACGTTCAGAACCTCTGAATGGAGAAGACCTAAACCTTCTACTGTTGACATCGGCACAGTAAGGCAACACACTTAATAGACTAGAAAAGGATGGTAAATAAAATCAAATCAAGCAAGAATGGTAGTAATGAAATTCATAGCTCACAGAGCTCATGAAGTTTAGTATCCATTTTTGGGGGGGGTTTACTTTAAGAAGCATTGCATTTGTCTCCCCAACATCCATTTGTTTGTGTATTTGAACTTTGAAACAAATGGCATGCCTTTTTTGCCAGAGGTTTCCAGTGCAACATTTTAATTAGCTATTTGGCAAAGGTTGTTGTGCTAGCTTTTGGCTGGACTATGACCATGGAGATGGGAGCAATAGTCTTCCCAAGAACTGTTCATTTTGTGAACAGGTAGTCTTGGCACGTATGTTCATAGAAGTTTAGTGAAGTTTAGTTTAATTGATGTTTAGTAAATTATACCTATATGTAGTGGAATTGTGGTCAAGATTTGTACTGCATGATCTTTTATGGAGGTGAAGAATAATGATGGTGGAAGAGACAGAGGTGTGTGGTGTTGGAGCTTGGAAAGAAAAATACCAGCACTCTAGAAACAGGTTGAGATGAGTGTATGCAAAGCCCCTACAAGCGATAGCAGCCTCAGCAGAATATTCCGTATGTTAGAGCTAGTATTCTGTGATGTCAAATAGTTGATAGTTGAGATTTGGAGAGGGAGAGGTTTTGAGTTATGTGGAGTTTGGTATATAGTTAAAGAGAATTCAATAATGTGGTAGAGAAAGGTGCAGAGAATGGAAAGTAGATTGCTGGTGTCAGCAGTCTAGGACAAACACAGGTGGGAATGAATCTGGAAGTAGGTTTGGGTAGATTTCTAATTAAGCTAGAATTATACTTGCAGACAGAAAAAGTAGATGAGAAGAAGAATTGTATACTGGAAGAGATGTTTCGGGGCTTGTGGGGAATTGAGATTAAGAGTGCCAATTAACAAGACAACTCAGAAGTAATCATTGGAGTATGATGGAGATATAAAAATTGATGAGCAGGTGGGAGGACAAAGGGTGTGGTGAGAAATGAATAATTAGAAATGTATTAGGTACATTATGTAATTAAGCTAAAAATTCATCTTTGGTGCCAGGATGGTTGTATGATTTTCCATTGACTTGCAGGAAGTCTGGTTCAGGTGTCTAGTGGAGGAGTAATACAGCTTGTCTCCCATACAAGACCTAGGGAACTCTAGTTCATTTGCAGTCAGTTTTGATTAAAATCATGGTCTATACAGATGAGATGGGAATATAAAGGGTTAAATTCCAGTCAGATAAGTGAACATTGTTGATCCCATGTCTGGATTTGATGATGGAGGGTAAGTTGTTGTTTCCTCTCACTGGATTATGTGCTTGGAGTTGTAGATTAGCTGCATTTCTGTACATCAGGTGAACTGCTCACAGCAGGAATCTAGAAGCTCTAGAGTTAATGCTTTGTCTCCAGCAGATGTGTACTAAGCTGTAGTGATATTAATGTGTCTCTGTGAAGCCCATCATCAGGTGTTTTGTCCCATCTCTGGCCAACTCTGGTTAACTCTCATGCTAGACTTAGAAGCCAGAATCTGTGAATGGAGAAGACCTAAGCCTTCTACTGTTGACATCGGCACAGTAAGGCAACACACTTAGTAGACTAGAAAAGGATGGTAAATAAAATCAAATCAAGCAAGAAAATACCCATGTCAAATAGATACCGTTCTGCAAAAGGACAAAGTCACAGAACAGAATTAGGATTCAAGATGGTATCAAAAGGCATGTTTAGTTTGAAACACATGAAAATTAGCAATCGCTGCATTTATGTCTACACAATTGTGTGGATCTTGTAAATGGCTAGTTTCTCCATGAAGTAAGCTAGCTATATACTTCCATTGCCTTTGCAGTCTGGCCACTATTTTGGAGAATCTGGAAAGCCAAATGAATGTAGTAGTATCAACAATAGCGCTGGCAAGCTAAGGCGCTGTGGCTTAGCTGGTTAAAGCGCCTGTCTTGTAAACAGGAGATCCTGAGTTCTACTCTCAGCAGTGCCTCACGTCCTTTTAAATAAAGGGGGAAAAAATGTATGTAAAACTATGGTTGCTGTCATTTTAGGGGTCTGCTCAAATGGTACTAATGAAAGTCATAGCTTACTGAGCTCATGAAGTTTGCATTGTGACCTTTGACTTCCTACCATTCTAACACAGAGTTCTTTTGATGAGCTCTACAGTTAGAGTAAGAATGACACTCAATCGCCCTTTTAACTAGGTCTTTGCATTTTTTTTGTTTTTCACGACAACTTTTTAGGATCCAATTTGTCACAAACATCAAGCTACTGGCGCTGTGGCTTAGTTGGTTAAAGCGCTTGTCTAATAAACAGGAGATCCTGAGTTCGACTCTCAGCAGTGCCTGGTGCGATTTTTCCAAGTACCTCGAAATGGTTGCCTGCCAAATGTAATGGAGCAGCTCATAAGTGCCATCTGAAGCTGCATTGCTCCAGAAAGTGAAAGCTGCTGTGCAACATGGTGCTGTGGGAATTTTAGGCAGAGCATTTTTTTAATTATTATTGTTGTGAAAACCATAGCGACATGTTGAAATGAAAAACGACTTGCTTATACTTTTGCTTTCATGCTTAAGTTTACACGCTCATCTAAAATTGATGGTGTTGAGAGTGACATTTTTCAGGAAATGTAAGGACTAGTATTTGCGATAACAGTTCCATTTATCTGTTTGGAAGACCTTAGTAGAGCAAGTTCTAAGGACTTTACCTGCACACACAGCGGTGTTTTCCCACTTTATGGCAATTTTCTCTCTGTACAGACCCCCTGTATCTCACGTTCAGAACCTCTGAATGGAGAAGACCTAAGCCTTCTACTGTTGACATCGGCACAGTAAGGCAACACACTTAATAGACTAGAAAAGGATGGTAAATAAAATCAAATCAAGCAAGAATGGTAGTAATGAAATTCATAGCTCACAGAGCTCATGAAGTTTAGTATCCATTTTTTTGGGGGGTTTACATTAAGAAGCATTGCATTTGTCTCCCCAACATCCATTTGTTTGTGTATTTGAACTTTGAAACAAATGGCATGCCTTTTTTGCCAGAGGTTTCCAGTGCAACATTTTAATTAGCTATTTGGCAAAGGTTGTTGTGCTAGCTTTTGGCTGGACTATGACCATGGAGATGGGAGCAATAGTCTTCCCAAGAACTGTTCATTTTGTGAACAGGTAGTCTTGGCACGTATGTTCATAGAAGTTTAGTGAAGTTTAGTTTAATTGATGTTTAGTAAATTATACCTATATGTAGTGGAATTGTGGTCAAGATTTGTACTGCATGATCTTTTATGGAGGTGAAGAATAATGATGGTGGAAGAGACAGAGGTGTGTGGTGTTGGAGCTTGGAAAGAAAAATACCAGCACTCTAGAAACAGGTTGAGATGAGTGTATGCAAAGCCCCTACAAGCGATAGCAGCCTCAGCAGAATATTCCGTATGTTAGAGCTAGTATTCTGTGATGTCAAATAGTTGATAGTTGAGATTTGGAGAGGGAGAGGTTTTGAGTTATGTGGAGTTTGGTATATAGTTAAAGAGAATTCAATAATGTGGTAGAGAAAGGTGCAGAGAATGGAAAGTAGATTGCTGGTGTCAGCAGTCTAGGACAAACACAGGTGGGAATGAATCTGGAAGTAGGTTTGGGTAGATTTCTAATTAAGCTAGAATTATACTTGCAGACAGAAAAAGTAGACGAGAAGAAGAATTGTATACTGGAAGAGATGTTTCGGGGCTTGTGGGGAATTGAGATTAAGAGTGCCAATTAACAAGACAACTCAGAAGTAATCATTGGAGTATGATGGAGATATAAAAATTGATGAGCAGGTGGGAGGACAAAAGGTGTGGTGAGAAATGAATAATTAGAAATGTATTAGGTACATTATGTAATTAAGCTAAAAATTCATCTTTGGTGCCAGGATGGTTGTATGATTTTCCTTTGACTTGCAGGAAGTCTGGTTCAGGTGTCTAGTGGAGGAGTAATACAGCTTGTCTCCCATACAAGACCTAGGGAACTCTAGTTCATTTGCAGTCAGTTTTGATTAAAATCATGGTCTATACAGATGAGATGGGAATATAAAGGGTTAAATTCCAGTCAGATAAGTGAACATTGTTGAATCCATGTCTGGATTTGATGATGGAGGGTAAGTTGTTGTTTCCTCTCACTGGATTATGTGCTTGGAGTTGTAGATTAGCTGCATTTCTGTACATCAGGTGAACTGCTCACAGCAGGAATCTAGAAGCTCTAGAGTTAATGCTTTGTCTCCAGCAGATGTGTACTAAGCTGTAGTGATATTAAAGTGTCTCTGTGAAGCCCATCATCAGGTGTTTCGTCCCATCTCTGGCCAACTCTGGTTAACTCTCATGCTAGACTTAGAAGCCAGAATCTGTGAATGGAGAAGACCTAAGCCTTCTACTGTTGACATCGGCACAGTAAGGCAACACACTTAGTAGACTAGAAAAGGATGGTAAATAAAATCAAATCAAGCAAGAAAATACCCATGTCAAATAGATACCGTTCTGCAAAAGGACAAAGTCACAGAACAGAATTAGGATTCAAGATGGTATCAAAAGGCATGTTTAGTTTGAAACACATGAAAATTAGCAATCGCTGCATTTATGTCTACACAATTGTGTGGATCTTGTAAATGGCTAGTTTCTCCATGAAGTAAGCTAGCTATATACTTCCATTGCCTTCGCAGTCTGGCCACTATTTTGGAGAATCTGGAAAGCCAAATGAATGTAGTAGTATCAACAAAAGCGCTGGCAAGCCAAGGCGCTGTGGCTTAGCTGGTTAAAGCGCCTGTCTTGTAAACAGGAGAGCCTGAGTTCGACTCTCAGCAGTGTCTCACATCCTTTTAAATAAAGGGGGAAAAAATGTATGTAAAACTATGGTTGCTGTCATTTTAGGGGTCTGCTCAAATGGTACTAATGAAAGTCATAGCTTACTGAGCTCATGAAGTTTGCATTGTGACCTTTGACTTCCTACCATTCTAACACAGAGTTCTTTTGATGAGCTCTACAGTTAGAGTAAGAATGACACTCAATCGCCCTTTTAACTAGGTCTTTGCATTTTTTTTTGTTTTTCACGACAACTTTTTAGGATCCAATTTGTCACAAACATCCATCTACTGGCGCTGTGGCTTAGTTGGTTAAAGCGCCTGTCTAGTAAACAGGAGATCCTGAGTTCGACTCTCAGCAGTGCCTAGTGCGATTTTCCAAGTACCTCGAAATGGTTGCCTGCCAAATGTAATGGAGCAGCTCATAAGTGCCATCTGAAGCTGCATTGCTCCAGAAAGTGAAAGCTGCTGTGTAACATGGTGCTATGGGAATTTTAGGCAGAGCATTTTTTAATTATTATTGTTGTGAAAACCATAGCGACATGTTGAAATGAAAAACGACTTGCTTATACTTTTGCTTTCATGCTTAAGTTTACACGCTCATCTAAAATTGATGGTGTTGAGAGTGACATTTTTCAGGAAATGTAAGGACTAGTATTTGCGATAACAGTTCCATTTATCTGTTTGGAAGACCTTAGTAGAGCAAGTTCTAAGGACTTTACCTGCACACACAGCGGTGTTTTCCCACTTTATGGCAATTTTCTCTCTGTACAGACCCCCTGTATCTCACGTTCAGAACCTCTGAATGGAGAAGACCTAAGCCTTCTACTGTTGACATCGGCACAGTAAGGCAACACAGTTAATAGACTAGAAAAGGATGGTAAATAAAATCAAATCAAGCAAGAATGGTAGTAATGAAATTCATAGCTCACAGAGCTCATGAAGTTTAGTATCCATTTTTTGGGGGGGTTTACATTAAGAAGCATTGCATTTGTCTCCCCAACATCCATTTGTTTGTGTATTTGAATTTTGAAACAAATGGCATGCCTTTTTTGCCAGAGGTTTCCAGTGCAACATTTTAATTAGCTATTTGGCAAAGGTTGTTGTGCTAGCTTTTGGCTGGACTATGACCATGGAGATGGGAGCAATAGTCTTCCCAAGAACTGTTCATTTTGTGAACAGGTAGTCTTGGCACGTATGTTCATAGAAGTTTAGTGAAGTTTAGTTTAATTGATGTTTAGTAAATTATACCTATATGTAGTGGAATTGTGGTCAAGATTTGTACTGCATGATCTTTTATGGAGGTGAAGAATAATGATGGTGGAAGAGACAGAGGTGTGTGGTGTTGGAGCTTGGAAAGAAAAATACCAGCACTCTAGAAACAGGTTGAGATGAGTGTATGCAAAGCCCCTACAAGCGATAGCAGCCTCAGCAGAATATTCCGTATGTTAGAGCTAGTATTCTGTGATGTCAAATAGTTGATAGTTGAGATTTGGAGAGGGAGAGGTTTGAGTTATGTGGAGTTTGGTATATAGTTAAAGAGAATTCAATAATGTGGTAGAGAAAGGTGCAGAGAATGGAAAGTAGATTGCTGGTGTCAGCAGTCTAGGACAAACACAGGTGGGAATGAATCTGGAAGTAGGTTTGGGTAGATTTCTAATTAAGCTAGAATTATACTTGCAGACAGAAAAAGTAGACGAGAAGAAGAATTGTATACTGGAAGAGATGTTTCGGGGCTTGTGGGGAATTGAGATTAAGAGTGCCAATTAACAAGACAACTCAGAAGTAATCATTGGAGTATGATGGAGATATAAAAATTGATGAGCAGGTGGGAGGACAAAAGGTGTGGTGAGAAATGAATAATTAGAAATGTATTAGGTACATTATGTAATTAAGCTAAAAATTCATCTTTGGTGCCAGGATGGTTGTATGATTTTCCATTGACTTGCAGGAAGTCTGGTTCAGGTGTCTAGTGGAGGAGTAATACAGCTTGTCTCCCATACAAGACCTAGGGAACTCTAGTTCATTTGCAGTCAGTTTTGATTAAAATCATGGTCTATACAGATGAGATGGGAATATAAAGGGTTAAATTCCAGTCAGATAAGTGAACATTGTTGATCCCATGTCTGGATTTGATGATGGAGGGTAAGTTGTTGTTTCCTCTCACTGGATTATGTGCTTGGAGTTGTAGATTAGCTGCATTTCTGTACATCAGGTGAACTGCTCACAGCAGGAATCTAGAAGCTCTAGAGTTAATGCTTTGTCTCCAGCAGATGTGTACTAAGCTGTAGTGATATTAAAGTGTCTCTGTGAAGCCCATCATCAGGTGTTTCGTCCCATCTCTGGCCAACTCTGGTTAACTCTCATGCTAGACTTAGAAGCCAGAATCTGTGAATGGAGAAGACCTAAGCCTTCTACTGTTGACATCGGCACAGTAAGGCAACACACTTAGTAGACTAGAAAAGGATGGTAAATAAAATCAAATCAAGCAAGAAAATACCCATGTCAAATAGATACCGTTCTGCAAAAGGACAAAGTCACAGAACAGAATTAGGATTCAAGATGGTATCAAAAGGCATGTTTAGTTTGAAACACATGAAAATTAGCAATCGCTGCATTTATGTCTACACAATTGTGTGGATCTTGTAAATGGCTAGTTTCTCCATGAAGTAAGCTAGCTATATACTTCCATTGCCTTCGCAGTTTGGCCACTATTTTGGAGAATCTGGAAAGCCAAATGAATGTAGTAGTATCAACAAAAGGGCTGGCAAACCAAGGCGCTGTGGCTTAGCTGGTTAAAGCGCCTGTCTTGTAAACAGGAGATCCTGAGTTCGACTCTCAGCAGTGCCTCGCGTCCTTTTAAATAAAAGGGGAAAAAATGTATGTAAAACTATGGTTGCTGTCATTTTAGGGGTCTGCTCAAATGGTACTAATGAAAGTCATAGCTTACTGAGCTCGTGAAGTTTGCATTGTGACCTTTGACTTCCTTCCATTCTAACACAGAGTTCTTTTGATGAGCTCTACAGTTAGAGTAAGAATGACACTCAATCGCCCTTTTAACTAGGTCTTTGCATTTTTTTTGTTTTTCACGACAACTTTTTAGGATCCAATTTGTCACAAACATCCATCTACTGGCGCTGTGGCTTAGTTGGTTAAAGCGCATGTCTAGTAAACAGGAGATCCTGAGTTCGACTATCAGCAGATGCCTGGTGTGATTTTTACAAGTACCTCAAAATGGTTGCCTGCCAAATGTAATGGAGCAGCTCATAAGTGCCATCTGAAGCTGCATTGCTCCAGAAAGTGAAAGCTGCTGTGCAACATGGTGCTGTGGGAATTTTAGGCAGAGCATTTTTTTAATTATTATTGTTGTGAAAACCATAGCGACATGTTGAAATGAAAAACGACTTGCTTATACTTTTGCTTTCATGCTTAAGTTTACACGCTCATCTAAAATTGATGGTGTTGAGAGTGACATTTTTCAGGAAATGTAAGGACTAGTATTTGCGATAACAGTTCCATTTATCTGTTTGGAAGACCTCGGTAGAGCAAGTTCTAAGGACTTTACCTGCACACACAGCGGTGTTTTCCCACTTTATGGCAATTTTCTCTCTGTACAGACCCCCTGTATCTCACGTTCAGAACCTCTGAATGGAGAAGACCTAAGCCTTCTACTGTTGACATCGGCACAGTAAGGCAACACACTTAATAGACTAGAAAAGGATGGTAAATAAAATCAAATCAAGCAAGAATGGTAGTAATGAAATTCATAGCTCACAGAGCTCATGAAGTTTAGTATCCATTTTTTGGGGGGGTTTACATTAAGAAGCATTGCATTTGTCTCCCTAACATCCATTTGTTTGTGTATTTGAACTTTGAAACAAATGGCATGCCTTTTTTGCCAGATGTTTCCAGTGCAACATTTTAATTAGCTATTTGGCAAAGGTTGTTGTGCTAGCTTTTGGCTGGACTATGACCATGGAGATGGGAGCAATAGTCTTCCCAAGAACTGTTCATTTTGTGAACAGGTAGTCTTGGCACGTATGTTCATAGAAGTTTAGTGAAGTTTAGTTTAATTGATGTTTAGTAAATTATACCTATATGTAGTGGAATTGTGGTCAAGATTTGTACTGCATGATCTTTTATGGAGGTGAAGAATAATGATGGTGGAAGAGACAGAGGTGTGTGGTGTTGGAGCTTGGAAAGAAAAATACCAGCACTCTAGAAACAGGTTGAGATGAGTGTATGCAAAGCCCCTACAAGCGATAGCAGCCTCAGCAGAATATTCCGTATGTTAGAGCTAGTATTCTGTGATGTCAAATAGTTGATAGTTGAGATTTGGAGAGGGAGAGGTTTTGAGTTATGTGGAGTTTGGTATATAGTTAAAGAGAATTCAATAATGTGGTAGAGAAAGGTGCAGAGAATGGAAAGTAGATTGCTGTTGTCAGCAGTCTAGGACAAACACAGGTGGGAATGAATCTGGAAGTAGGTTTGGGTAGATTTCTAATTAAGCTAGAATTATACTTGCAGACAGAAAAAGTAGACGAGAAGAAGAATTGTATACTGGAAGAGATGTTTCGGGGCTTGTGGGGAATTGAGATTAAGAGTGCCAATTAACAAGACAACTCAGAAGTAATCATTGGAGTATGATGGAGATATAAAAATTGATGAGCAGGTGGGAGGACAAAAGGTGTGGTGAGAAATGAATAATTAGAAATGTATTAGGTACATTATTTAATTAAGCTAAAAATTCATCTTTGGTGCCAGGATGGTTGTATGATTTTCCATTGACTTGCAGGAAGTCTGGTTCAGGTGTCTAGTGGAGGAGTAATACAGCTTGTCTCCCATACAAGACCTAGGGAACTCTAGTTCATTTGCAGTCAGTTTTGATTAAAATCATGGTCTATACAGATGAGATGGGAATATAAAGGGTTAAATTCCAGTCAGATAAGTGAACATTGTTGATCCCATGTCTGGATTTGATGATGGAGGGTAAGTTGTTGTTTCCTCTCACTGGATTATGTGCTTGGAGTTGTAGATTAGCTGCATTTCTGTACATCAGGTGAACTGCTCACAGCAGGAATCTAGAAGCTCTAGAGTTAATGCTTTGTCTCCAGCAGATGTGTACTAAGCTGTAGTGATATTAAAGTGTCTCTGTGAAGCCCATCATCAGGTGTTTCGTCCCATCTCTGGCCAACTCTGGTTAACTCTCATGCTAGACTTAGAAGCCAGAATCTGTGAATGGAGAAGACCTAAGCCTTCTACTGTTGACATCGGCACAGTAAGGCAACACACTTAGTAGACTAGAAAAGGATGGTAAATAAAATCAAATCAAGCAAGAAAATACCCATGTCAAATAGATACCGTTCTGCAAAAGGACAAAGTCACAGAACAGAATTAGGATTCAAGATGGTATCAAAAGGCATGTTTAGTTTGAAACACATGAAAATTAGCAATCGCTGCATTTATGTCTACACAATTGTGTGGATCTTGTAAATGGCTAGTTTCTCCATGAAGTAAGCTAGCTATATACTTCCATTGCCTTTGCAGTCTGGCCACTATTTTGGAGAATCTGGAAAGCCAAATGAATGTAGTAGTATCAACAATAGCGCTGGCAAGCTAAGGCGCTGTGGCTTAGCTGGTTAAAGCGCCTGTCTTGTAAACAGGAGATCCTGAGTGCTACTCTCAGCAGTGCCTCACGTCCTTTTAAATAAAGGGGGAAAAAATGTATGTAAAACTATGGTTGCTGTCATTTTAGGGGTCTGCTCAAATGGTACTAATGAAAGTCATAGCTTACTGAGCTCATGAAGTTTGCATTGTGACCTTTGACTTCCTACCATTCTAACACAGAGTTCTTTTGATGAGCTCTACAGTTAGAGTAAGAATGACACTCAATCGCCCTTTTAACTAGGTCTTTGCATTTTTTTTGTTTTTCACGACAACTTTTTAGGATCCAATTTGTCACAAACATCAAGCTACTGGCGCTGTGGCTTAGTTGGTTAAAGCGCTTGTCTAGTAAACAGAAGATCCTGAGTTCGACTCTCAGCAGTGCCTGGTGCGATTTTTCCAAGTACCTCGAAATGGTTGCCTGCCAAATGTAATGGAGCAGCTCATAAGTGCCATCTGAAGCTGCATTGCTCCAGAAAGTGAAAGCTGCTGTGCAACATGGTGCTGTGGGAATTTTAGGCAGAGCATTTTTTTAATTATTATTGTTGTGAAAACCATAGCGACATGTTGAAATGAAAAACGACTTGCTTATACTTTTGCTTTCATGCTTAAGTTTACACGCTCATCTAAAATTGATGGTGTTGAGAGTGACATTTTTCAGGAAATGTAAGGACTAGTATTTGCGATAACAGTTCCATTTATCTGTTTGGAAGACCTTAGTAGAGCAAGTTCTAAGGACTTTACCTGCACACACAGCGGTGTTTTCCCACTTTATGGCAATTTTCTCTCTGTACAGACCCCCTGTATCTCACGTTCAGAACCTCTGAATGGAGAAGACCTAAGCCTTCTACTGTTGACATCGGCACAGTAAGGCAACACACTTAATAGACTAGAAAAGGATGGTAAATAAAATCAAATCAAGCAAGAGTGGTAGTAATGAAATTCATAGCTCACAGAGCTCATGAAGTTTAGTATCCATTTTTTTGGGGGGTTTACATTAAGAAGCATTGCATTTGTCTCCCCAACATCCATTTGTTTGTGTATTTGAACTTTGAAACAAATGGCATGCCTTTTTTGCCAGAGGTTTCCAGTGCAACATTTTAATTAGCTATTTGGCAAAGGTTGTTGTGCTAGCTTTTGGCTGGACTATGACCATGGAGATGGGAGCAATAGTCTTCCCAAGAACTGTTCATTTTGTGAACAGGTAGTCTTGGCACGTATGTTCATAGAAGTTTAGTGAAGTTTAGTTTAATTGATGTTTAGTAAATTATACCTATATGTAGTGGAATTGTGGTCAAGATTTGTACTGCATGATCTTTTATGGAGGTGAAGAATAATGATGGTGGAAGAGACAGAGGTGTGTGGTGTTGGAGCTTGGAAAGAAAAATACCAGCACTCTAGAAACAGGTTGAGATGAGTGTATGCAAAGCCCCTACAAGCGATAGCAGCCTCAGCAGAATATTCCGTATGTTAGAGCTAGTATTCTGTGATGTCAAATAGTTGATAGTTGAGATTTGGAGAGGGAGAGGTTTTGAGTTATGTGGAGTTTGGTATATAGTTAAAGAGAATTCAATAATGTGGTAGAGAAAGGTGCAGAGAATGGAAAGTAGATTGCTGGTGTCAGCAGTCTAGGACAAACACAGGTGGGAATGAATCTGGAAGTAGGTTTGGGTAGATTTCTAATTAAGCTAGAATTATACTTGCAGACAGAAAAAGTAGACGAGAAGAAGAATTGTATACTGGAAGAGATGTTTCGGGGCTTGTGGGGAATTGAGATTAAGAGTGCCAATTAACAAGACAACTCAGAAGTAATCATTGGAGTATGATGGAGATATAAAAATTGATGAGCAGGTGGGAGGACAAAAGGTGTGGTGAGAAATGAATAATTAGAAATGTATTAGGTACATTATGTAATTAAGCTAAAAATTCATCTTTGGTGCCAGGATGGTTGTATGATTTTCCTTTGACTTGCAGGAAGTCTGGTTCAGGTGTCTAGTGGAGGAGTAATACAGCTTGTCTCCCATACAAGACCTAGGGAACTCTAGTTCATTTGCAGTCAGTTTTGATTAAAATCATGGTCTATACAGATGAGATGGGAATATAAAGGGTTAAATTCCAGTCAGATAAGTGAACATTGTTGATCCCATGTCTGGATTTGATGATGGAGGGTAAGTTGTTGTTTCCTCTCACTGGATTATGTGCTTGGAGTTGTAGATTAGCTGCATTTCTGTACATCAGGTAAACTGCTCACAGCAGGAATCTAGAAGCTCTAGAGTTAATGCTTTGTCTCCAGCAGATGTGTACTAAGCTGTAGTGATATTAAAGTGTCTCTGTGAAGCCCATCATCAGGTGTTTCGTCCCATCTCTGGCCAACTCTGGTTAACTCTCATGCTAGACTTAGAAGCCAGAATCTGTGAATGGAGAAGACCTAAGCCTTCTACTGTTGACATCGGCACAGTAAGGCAACACACTTAGTAGACTAGAAAAGGATGGTAAATAAAATCAAATCAAGCAAGAAAATACCCATGTCAAATAGATACCGTTCTGCAAAAGGACAAAGTCACAGAACAGAATTAGGATTCAAGATGGTATCAAAAGGCATGTTTAGTTTGAAACACATGAAAATTAGCAATCGCTGCATTTATGTCTACACAATTGTGTGGATCTTGTAAATGGCTAGTTTCTCCATGAAGTAAGCTAGCTATATACTTCCATTGCCTTCGCAGTTTGGCCACTATTTTGGAGAATCTGGAAAGCCAAATGAATGTAGTAGTATCAACAAAAGGGCTGGCAAACCAAGGCGCTGTGGCTTAGCTGGTTAAAGCGCCTGTCTTGTAAACAGGAGATCCTGAGTTCGACTCTCAGCAGTGCCTCGCGTCCTTTTAAATAAAAGGGGAAAAAATGTATGTAAAACTATGGTTGCTGTCATTTTAGGGGTCTGCTCAAATGGTACTAATGAAAGTCATAGCTTACTGAGCTCGTGAAGTTTGCATTGTGACCTTTGACTTCCTACCATTCTAACACAGAGTTCTTTTGATGAGCTCTACAGTTAGAGTAAGAATGACACTCAATCGCCCTTTTAACTAGGTCTTTGCATTTTTTTTGTTTTTCACGACAACTTTTTAGGATCCAATGTGTCACAAACATCCATCTACTGGCGCTGTGGCTTAGTTGGTTAAAGCGCATGTCTAGTAAACAGGAGATCCTGAGTTCGACTATCAGCAGATGCCTGGTGTGATTTTTACAAGTACCTCAAAATGGTTGCCTGCCAAATGTAATGGAGCAGCTCATAAGTGCCATCTGAAGCTGCATTGCTCCAGAAAGTGAAAGCTGCTGTGCAACATGGTGCTGTGGGAATTTTAGGCAGAGCATTTTTTTAATTATTATTGTTGTGAAAACCATAGCGACATGTTGAAATGAAAAACGACTTGCTTATACTTTTGCTTTCATGCTTAAGTTTACACGCTCATCTAAAATTGATGGTGTTGAGAGTGACATTTTTCAGGAAATGTAAGGACTAGTATTTGCGATAACAGTTCCATTTATCTGTTTGGAAGACCTCGGTAGAGCAAGTTCTAAGGACTTTACCTGCACACACAGCGGTGTTTTCCCACTTTATGGCAATTTTCTCTCTGTACAGACCCCCTGTATCTCACGTTCAGAACCTCTGAATGGAGAAGACCTAAGCCTTCTACTGTTGACATCGGCACAGTAAGGCAACACACTTAATAGACTAGAAAAGGATGGTAAATAAAATCAAATCAAGCAAGAATGGTAGTAATGAAATTCATAGCTCACAGAGCTCATGAAGTTTAGTATCCATTTTTTGGGGGGGTTTACATTAAGAAGCATTGCATTTGTCTCCCTAACATCCATTTGTTTGTGTATTTGAACTTTGAAACAAATGGCATGCCTTTTTTGCCAGAGGTTTCCAGTGCAACATTTTAATTAGCTATTTGGCAAAGGTTGTTGTGCTAGCTTTTGGCTGGACTATGACCATGGAGATGGGAGCAATAGTCTTCCCAAGAACTGTTCATTTTGTGAACAGGTAGTCTTGGCACGTATGTTCATAGAAGTTTAGTGAAGTTTAGTTTAATTGATGTTTAGTAAATTATACCTATATGTAGTGGAATTGTGGTCAAGATTTGTACTGCATGATCTTTTATGGAGGTGAAGAATAATGATGGTGGAAGAGACAGAGGTGTGTGGTGTTGGAGCTTGGAAAGAAAAATACCAGCACTCTAGAAACAGGTTGAGATGAGTGTATGCAAAGCCCCTACAAGCGATAGCAGCCTCAGCAGAATATTCCGTATGTTAGAGCTAGTATTCTGTGATGTCAAATAGTTGATAGTTGAGATTTGGAGAGGGAGAGGTTTTGAGTTATGTGGAGTTTGGTATATAGTTAAAGAGAATTCAATAATGTGGTAGAGAAAGGTGCAGAGAATGGAAAGTAGATTGCTGTTGTCAGCAGTCTAGGACAAACACAGGTGGGAATGAATCTGGAAGTAGGTTTGGGTAGATTTCTAATTAAGCTAGAATTATACTTGCAGACAGAAAAAGTAGACGAGAAGAAGAATTGTATACTGGAAGAGATGTTTCGGGGCTTGTGGGGAATTGAGATTAAGAGTGCCAATTAACAAGACAACTCAGAAGTAATCATTGGAGTATGATGGAGATATAAAAATTGATGAGCAGGTGGGAGGACAAAAGGTGTGGTGAGAAATGAATAATTAGAAATGTATTAGGTACATTATGTAATTAAGCTAAAAATTCATCTTTGGTGCCAGGATGGTTGTATGATTTTCCATTGACTTGCAGGAAGTCTGGTTCAGGTGTCTAGTGGAGGAGTAATACAGCTTGTCTCCCATACAAGACCTAGGGAACTCTAGTTCATTTGCAGTCAGTTTTGATTAAAATCATGGTCTATACAGATGAGATGGGAATCTAAAGGGTTAAATTCCAGTCAGATAAGTGAACATTGTTGATCCCATGTCTGGATTTGATGATGGAGGGTAAGTTGTTGTTTCCTCTCACTGGATTATGTGCTTGGAGTTGTAGATTAGCTGCATTTCTGTACACCAGGTGAACTGCTCACAGCAGGAATCTAGAAGCTCTAGAGTTAATGCTTTGTCTCCAGCAGATGTGTACTAAGCTGTAGTGATATTAAAGTGTCCCTGTGAAGCCCATCATCAGGTGTTTCGTCCCATCTCTGGCCAACTCTGGTTAACTCTCATGCTAGACTTAGAAGCCAGAATCTGTGAATGGAGAAGACCTAAGCCTTCTACTGTTGACATCGGCACAGTAAGGCAACACACTTAGTAGACTAGAAAAGGATGGTAAATAAAATCAAATCAAGCAAGAAAATACCCATGTCAAATAGATACCGTTCTGCAAAAGGACAAAGTCACAGAACAGAATTAGGATTCAAGATGGTATCAAAAGGCATGTTTAGTTTGAAACACATGAAAATTAGCAATCGCTGCATTTATGTCTACACAATTGTGTGGATCTTGTAAATGGCTAGTTTCTCCATGAAGTAAGCTAGCTATATACTTCCATTGCCTTTGCAGTCTGGCCACTATTTTGGAGAATCTGGAAAGCCAAATGAATGTAGTAGTATCAACAAAAGCGCTGGCAAACCAAGGCGCTGTGGCTTAGCTGGTTAAAGTGCCTGTCTTGTAAACAGGAGATCCTGAGTTCGACTCTCAGCAGTGCCTCACGTCCTTTTAAATAAAAGGGGAAAAAACGTTTGTAAAACTATGGTTGCTGTCATTTTAGGGGTCTGCTCAAATGGTACTAATGAAAGTCATAGCTTACTGAGCTCATGAAGTTTGCATTGTGACCTTTGACTTCCTACCATTCTAACACAGAGTTCTTTTGATGAGCTCTACAGTTAGAGTAAGAATGACACTCAATCGCCCTTTTAACTAGGTCTTTGCATTTTTTTTGTTTTTCACGACAACTTTTTAGGATCCAATTTGTCACAAACATCCATCTACTGGCGCTGTGGCTTAGTTGGTTAAAGCGCCTGTCTAGTAAACAGGAGATCCTGAGTTCGACTCTCAGCAGTGCCTGGTGCGATTTTTCCAAGTACCTCGAAATGGTTGCCTGCCAAATGTAATGGAGCAGCTCGTAAGTGCCATCTGAAGCTGCATTGCTCCAGAAAGTGAAAGCTGCTGTGCAACATGGTGCTGTGGGAATTTTAGGCAGAGCATTTTTTTAATTATTATTGTTGTGAAAACCATAGCGACATGTTGAAATGAAAAACGACTTGCTTATGCTTTTGCTTTCATGCTTAAGTTTACACGCTCATCTAAAATTGATGGTGTTGAGAGTGACATTTTTCAGGAAATGTAAGGACTAGTATTTGCGATAACAGTTCCATTTATCTGTTTGGAAGACCTTAGTAGAGCAAGTTCTAAGGACTTTACCTGCACACACAGCGGTGTTTTCCCACTTTATGGCAATTTTCTCTCTGTACAGACCCCCTGTATCTCACGTTCAGAACCTCTGAATGGAGAAGACCTAAGCCTTCTACAGTTGACATCGGCACAGTAAGGCAACACACTTAATAGACTAGAAAAGGATGGTAAATAAAATCAAATCAAGCAAGAATGGTAGTAATGAAATTCATAGCTCACAGAGCTCATGAAGTTTAGTATCCATTTTTTGGGGGGGTTTACATTAAGAAGCATTGCATTTGTCTCCCCAACATCCATTTGTTTGTGTATTTGAACTTTGAAACAAATGGCATGCCTTTTTTGCCAGAGGTTTCCAGTGCAACATTTTAATTAGCTATTTGGCAAAGGTTGTTGTGCTAGCTTTTGGCTGGACTATGACCATGGAGATGGGAGCAATAGTCTTCCCAAGAACTGTTCATTTTGTGAACAGGTAGTCTTGGCACGTATGTTCATAGAAGTTTAGTGAAGTTTAGTTTAATTGATGTTTAGTAAATTATACCTATATGTAGTGGAATTGTGGTCAAGATTTGTACTGCATGATCTTTTATGGAGGTGAAGAATAATGATGGTGGAAGAGACAGAGGTGTGTGGTGTTGGAGCTTGGAAAGAAAAATACCAGCACTCTAGAAACAGGTTGAGATGAGTGTATGCAAAGCCCCTACAAGCGATAGCAGCCTCAGCAGAATATTCCATATGTTAGAGCTAGTATTCTGTGATGTCAAATAGTTGATAGTTGAGATTTGGAGAGGGAGAGGTTTTGAGTTATGTGGAGTTTGGTATATAGTTAAAGAGAATTCAATAATGTGGTAGAGAAAGGTGCAGAGAATGGAAAGTAGATTGCTGGTGTCAGCAGTCTAGGACAAACACAAGTGGGAATGAATCTGGAAGTAGGTTTGGGTAGATTTCTAATTAAGCTAGAATTATACTTGCAGACAGAAAAAGTAGACGAGAAGAAGAATTGTATACTGGAAGAGATGTTTCGGGGCTTGTGGGGAATTGAAATTAAGAGTGCCAATTAACAAGACAACTCAGAAGTAATCATTGGAGTATGATGGAGATATAAAAATTGATGAGCAGGTGGGAGGACAAAAGGTGTGGTGAGAAATGAATAATTAGAAATGTATTAGGTACATTATGTAATTAAGCTAAAAATTCATCTTTGGTGCCAGGATGGTTGTATGATTTTCCATTGACTTGCAGGAAGTCTGGTTCAGGTGTCTAGTGGAGGAGTAATACAGCTTGTCTCCCATACAAGACCTAGGGAACTCTAGTTCATTTGCAGTCAGTTTTGATTAAAATCATGGTCTATACAGATGAGATGGGAATATAAAGGGTTAAATTCCAGTCAGATAAGTGAACATTGTTGATCCCATGTCTGGATTTGATGATGGAGGGTAAGTTGTTGTTTCCTCTCACTGGATTATGTGCTTGGAGTTGTAGATTAGCTGCATTTCTGTACATCAGGTGAACTGCTCACAGCAGGAATCTAGAAGCTCTAGAGTTAATGCTTTGTCTCCAGCAGATGTGTACTAAGCTGTAGTGATATTAAAGTGTCTCTGTGAAGCCCATCATCAGGTGTTTCGTCCCATCTCTGGCCAACTCTGGTTAACTCTCATGCTAGACTTAGAAGCCAGAATCTGTGAATGGAGAAGACCTAAGCCTTCTACTGTTGACATCGGCACAGTAAGGCAACACACTTAGTAGACTAGAAAAGGATGGTAAATAAAATCAAATCAAGCAAGAAAATACCCATATCAAATAGATACCGTTCTGCAAAAGGACAAAGTCACAGAACAGAATTAGGATTCAAGATGGTATCAAAAGGCATGTTTAGTTTGAAACACATGAAAATTAGCAATCGCTGCATTTATGTCTACACAATTGTGTGGATCTTATAAATGGCTAGTTTCTCCATGAAGTAAGCTAGCTATATACTTCCATTGCCTTCGCAGTCTGGCCACTATTTTGGAGAATCTGGAAAGCCAAATGAATGTAGTAGTATCAACAAAAGCGCTGGCAAGTCAAGGCACTGTGGCTTAGCTGGTTAAAGCGCCTGTCTTGTAAACAGGAGATCCTGAGTTCGACTCTCAGCAGTGCCTCACGACCTTTTAAATAAAGGGGGAAAAAATGTATGTAAAACTATGGTTGCTGTCATTTTAGGGGTCTGCTCAAATGGTACTAATGAAAGTCATAGCTTACTGAGCTCATGAAGTTTGCATTGTGACCTTTGACTTCCTACCATTCTAACACAGAGTTCTTTTGATGAGCTCTACAGTTAGAGTAAGAATGACACTCAATCGCCCTTTTAACTAGGTCTTTGCATTTTTTTTGTTTTTCACGACAACTTTTTAGGATCCAATTTGTCATAAACATCCACCTACTGGCGCTGTGGCTTAGTTGGTTAAAGCGCCTGTCTAGTAAACAGGAGATCCTGAGATCGACTCTCAGCAGTGCTGGTGCGATTTTTTCCAAGTACCTCGAAATGGTTGCCTGCCAAATGTAATGGAGCAGCTCATAAGTGCCATCTGAAGCTGCATTGCTCCAGAAAGTGAAAGCTGCTGTGGAACATGGTGCTGTGGGAATTTTAGGCAGAGCATTTTTTTAATTATTATTGTTGTGAAAACCATAGCGACATGTTGAAATGAAAAACGACTTGCTTATACTTTTACTTTCATGCTTAAGTTTACACGCTCATCTAAAATTGATGGTGTTGAGAGTGACATTTTTCAGGAAATGTAAGGACTAGTATTTGCGATAACAGTTCCATTTATCTGTTTGGAAGACCTTAGTAGAGCAAGTTCTAAGGACTTTACCTGCACACACAGCGGTGTTTTCCCACTTTATGGCAATTTTCTCTCTGTACAGACCCCCTGTATCTCACGTTCAGAACCTCTGAATGGAGAAGACCTAAGCCTTCTACTGTTGACATCGGCACAGTAAGGCAACACACTGAATAGACTAGAAAAGGATGGTAAATAAAATCAAATCAAGCAAGAATGGTAGTAATGAAATTCATAGCTCACAGAGCTCATGAAGTTTAGTATCCATTTTTTGGGGGGGTTTACATTAAGAAGCATTGCATTTGTCTCCCCAACATCCATTTGTTTGTGTATTTGAACTTTGAAACAAATGGCATGCCTTTTTTGCCAGAGGTTTCCAGTGCAACATTTTAATTAGCTATTTGGCAAAGGTTGTTGTGCTAGCTTTTGGCTGGACTATGACCATGGAGATGGGAGCAATAGTCTTCCCAAGAACTGTTCATTTTGTGAACAGGTAGTCTTGGCACGTATGTTCATAGAAGTTTAGTGAAGTTTAGTTTAATTGATGTTTAGTAAATTATACCTATATGTAGTGGAATTGTGGTCAAGATTTGTACTGCATGATCTTTTATGGAGGTGAAGAATAATGATGGTGAAAGAGACAGAGGTGTGTGGTGTTGGAGCTTGGAAAGAAAAATACCAGCACTCTAGAAACAGGTTGAGATGAGTGTATGCAAAGCCCCTACAAGCGATAGCAGCCTCAGCAGAATATTCCGTATGTTAGAGCTAGTATTCTGTGATGTCAAATAGTTGATAGTTGAGATTTGGAGAGGGAGAGGTTTTGAGTTATGTGGAGTTTGGTATATAGTTAAAGAGAATTCAATAATGTGGTAGAGAAAGGTGCAGAGAATGGAAAGTAGATTGCTGGTGTCAGCAGTCTAGGACAAACACAGGTGGGAATGAATCTGGAAGTAGGTTTGGGTAGATTTCTAATTAAGCTAGAATTATACTTGCAGACAGAAAAAGTAGACGAGAAGAAGAATTGTATACTGGAAGAGATGTTTCGGGGCTTGTGGGGAATTGAGATTAAGAGTGCCAATTAACAAGACAACTCAGAAGTAATCATTGGAGTATGATGGAGATATAAAAATTGATGAGCAGGTGGGAGGACAAAAGGTGTGGTGAGAAATGAATAATTAGAAATGTATTAGGTACATTATGTAATTAAGCTAAAAATTCATCTTTGGTGCCAGGATGGTTGTATGATTTTCCATTGACTTGCAGGAAGTCTGGTTCAGGTGTCTAGTGGAGGAGTAATACAGCTTGTCTCCCATACAAGACCTAGGGAACTCTAGTTCATTTGCAGTCAGTTTTGATTAAAATCATGGTCTATACAGATGAGATGGGAATATAAAGGGTTAAATTCCAGTCAGATAAGTGAACATTGTTGATCCCATGTCTGGATTTGATGATGGAGGGTAAGTTGTTGTTTCCTCTCACTGGATTATGTGCTTGGAGTTGTAGATTAGCTGCATTTCTGTACATCAGGTGAACTGCTCACAGCAGGAATCTAGAAGCTCTAGAGTTAATGCTTTGTCTCCAGCAGATGTGTACTAAGCTGTAGTGATATTAAAGTGTCTCTGTGAAGCCCATCATCAGGTGTTTCGTCCCATCTCTGGCCAACTCTGGTTAACTCTCATGCTAGACTTAGAAGCCAGAATCTGTGAATGGAGAAGACCTAAGCCTTCTACTGTTGACATCGGCACAGTAAGGCAACACACTTAGTAGACTAGAAAAGGATGGTAAATAAAATCAAATCAAGCAAGAAAATACCCATGTCAAATAGATACCGTTCTGCAAAAGGACAAAGTCACAGAACAGAATTAGGATTCAAGATGGTATCAAAAGGCATGTTTAGTTTGAAACACATGAAAATTAGCAATCGCTGCATTTATGTCTACACAATTGTGTGGATCTTGTAAATGGCTAGTTTCTCCATGAAGTAAGCTAGCTATATACTTCCATTGCCTTCGCAGTCTGGCCACTATTTTGGAGAATCTGGAAAGCCAAATGAATGTAGTAGTATCAACAAAAGCGCTGGCAAGCCAAGGCGCTGTGGCTTAGCTGGTTAAAGCGCCTGTCTTGTAAACAGGAGATCCAGAGTTCGACTCTCAGCAGTGCCTCACGTCCTTTTAAATAAAGGGGGAAAAAATGTATGTAAAACTATGGTTGCTGTCATTTTAGGGGTCTGCTCAAATGGTACTAATGAAAGTCATAGCGTACTGAGCTCATGAAGTTTGCATTGTGACCTTTGACTTCCTACCATTCTAACACAGAGTTCTTTTGATGAGCTCTACAGTTAGAGTAAGAATGACACTCAATCGCCCTTTTAACTAGGTCTTTGCATTTTTTTTGTTTTTCACGACAACTTTTTAGGATCCAATTTGTCACAAACATCCATCTACTGGCGCTGTGGCTTAGTTGGTTAGAACGCCTGTCTAGTAAACAGGAGATCCTGAGTTCGACTCTCAGCAGTGCCTGGTGCGATTTTTCCAAGTACCTCGAAATGGTTGCCTGCCAAATGTAATGGAGCAGCTCATAAGTGCCATCTGAAGCTGCATTGCTCCAGAAAGTGAAAGCTGTTGTGCAACATGGTGCTGTGGGAATTTTAGGCAGAGCAATTTTTTAATTATTATTGTTGTGAAAACCATAGCGACATGTTGAAATGAAAAACGACTTGCTTATGCTTTTGCTTTCATGCTTAAGTTTACACGCTCATCTAAAATTGATGGTGTTGAGAGTGACATTTTTCAGGAAATGTAAGGACTAGTATTTGCGATAACAGTTCCATTTATCTGTTTGGAAGACCTTAGTAGAGCAAGTTCTAAGGACTTTACCTGCACACACAGCGGTGTTTTCCCACTTTATGGCAATTTTCTCTCTGTACAGACCCCCTGTATCTCACGTTCAGAACCTCTGAATGGAGAAGACCTAAGCCTTCTACTGTTGACATCGGCACAGTAAGGCAACACACTTAATAGACTAGAAAAGGATGGTAAATAAAATCAAATCAAGCAAGAATGGTAGTAATGAAATTCATAGCTCACAGAGCTCATGAAGTTTAGTATCCATTTTTTGGGGGGGTTTACATTAAGAAGCATTGCATTTGTCTCCCCAACATCCATTTGTTTGTGTATTTGAACTTTGAAACAAATGGCATGCCTTTTTTGCCAGAGGTTTCCAGTGCAACATTTTAATTAGCTATTTGGCAAAGGTTGTTGTGCTAGCTTTTGGCTGGACTATGACCATGGAGATGGGAGCAATAGTCTTCCCAAGAACTGTTCATTTTGTGAACAGGTAGTCTTGGCACGTATGTTCATAGAAGTTTAGTGAAGTTTAGTTTAATTGATGTTTAGTAAATTATACCTATATGTAGTGGAATTGTGGTCAAGATTTGTACTGCATGATCTTTTATGGAGGTGAAGAATAATGATGGTGGAAGAGACAGAGGTGTGTGGTGTTGGAGCTTGGAAAGAAAAATACCAGCACTCTAGAAACAGGTTGAGATGAGTGTATGCAAAGCCCCTACAAGCGATAGCAGCCTCAGCAGAATATTCCGTATGTTAGAGCTAGTATTCTGTGATGTCAAATAGTTGATAGTTGAGATTTGGAGAGGGAGAGGTTTTGAGTTATGTGGAGTTTGGTATATAGTTAAAGAGAATTCAATAATGTGGTAGAGAAAGGTGCAGAGAATGGAAAGTAGATTGCTGGTGTCAGCAGTCTAGGACAAACACAGGTGGGAATGAATCTGGAAGTAGGTTTGGGTAGATTTCTAATTAAGCTAGAATTATACTTGCAGACAGAAAAAGTAGACGAGAAGAAGAATTGTATACTGGAAGAGATGTTTCGGGGCTTGTGGGGAATTGAGATTAAGAGTGCCAATTAACAAGACAACTCAGAAGTAATCATTGGAGTATGATGGAGATATAAAAATTGATGAGCAGGTGGGAGGACAAAAGGTGTGGTGAGAAATGAATAATTAGAAATGTATTAGGTACATTATGTAATTAAGCTAAAAATTCATCTTTGGTGCCAGGATGGTTGTATGATTTTCCATTCACTTGCAGGAAGTCTGGTTCAGGTGTCTAGTGGAGGAGTAATACAGCTTGTCTCCCATACAAGACCTAGGGAACTCTAGTTCATTTGCAGTCAGTTTTGATTAAAATCATGGTCTATACAGATGAGATGGGAATATAAAGGGTTAAATTCCAGTCAGATAAGTGAACATTGTTGATCCCATGTCTGGATTTGATGATGGAGGGTAAGTTGTTGTTTCCTCTCACTGGATTATGTGCTTGGAGTTGTAGATTAGCTGCATTTCTGTACATCAGGTGAACTGCTCACAGCAGGAATCTAGAAGCTCTAGAGTTAATGCTTTGTCTCCAGCAGATGTGTACTAAGCTGTAGTGATATTAAAGTGTCTCTGTGAAGCCCATCATCAGGTGTTTCGTCCCATCTCTGGCCAACTCTGGTTAACTCTCATGCTAGACTTAGAAGCCAGAATCTGTGAATGGAGAAGACCTAAGCCTTCTACTGTTGACATCGGCACAGTAAGGCAACACACTTAGTAGACTAGAAAAGGATGGTAAATAAAATCAAATCAAGCAAGAAAATACCCATGTCAAATAGATACCGTTCTGCAAAAGGACAAAGTCACAGAACAGAATTAGGATTCAAGATGGTATCAAAAGGCATGTTTAGTTTGAAACACATGAAAATTAGCAATCGCTGCATTTATGTCTACACAATTGTGTGGATCTTGTAAATGGCTAGTTTCTCCATGAAGTAAGCTAGCTATATACTTCCATTGCCTTCGCAGTCTGGCCACTATTTTGGAGAATCTGGAAAGCCAAATGAATGTAGTAGTATCAACAAAAGCGCTGGCAAGCCAAGGCGCTGTGGCTTAGCTGGTTAAAGCGCCTGTCTTGTAAACAGGAGATCCAGAGTTCGACTCTCAGCAGTGCCTCACGTCCTTTTAAATAAAGGGGGAAAAAATGTATGTAAAACTATGGTTGCTGTCATTTTAGGGGTCTGCTCAAATGGTACTAATGAAAGTCATAGCGTACTGAGCTCATGAAGTTTGCATTGTGACCTTTGACTTCCTACCATTCTAACACAGAGTTCTTTTGATGAGCTCTACAGTTAGAGTAAGAATGACACTCAATCGCCCTTTTAACTAGGTCTTTGCATTTTTTTTGTTTTTCACGACAACTTTTTAGGATCCAATTTGTCACAAACATCCATCTACTGGCGCTGTGGTTTAGTTGGTTAAAGTGCCTGTCTAGTAAACAGGAGATCCTGAGTTCGACTCTCAGCAGTGCCTGGTGCGATTTTTCCAAGTACCTCGAAATGGTTGCCTGCCAAATGTAATGGAGCAGCTCATAAGTGCCATCTGAAGCTGCATTGCTCCAGAAAGTGAAAGCTGCTGTGCAACATGGTGCTGTGGGAATTTTAGGCAGAGCATTTTTTTAATTATTATTGTTGTGAAAACCATAGCGACATGTTGAAATGAAAAACGACTTGCTTATACTTTTGCTTTCATGCTTAAGTTTACACGCTCATCTAAAATTGATGGTGTTGAGAGTGACATTTTTCAGGAAATGTAAGGACTAGTATTTGCGATAACAGTTCCATTTATCTGTTTGGAAGACCTTAGTAGAGCAAGTTCTAAGGACTTTACCTGCACACACAGCGGTGTTTTCCCACTTTATGGCAATTTTCTCTCTGTACAGACCCCCTGTATCTCACGTTCAGAACCTCTGAATGGAGAAGACCTAAGCCTTCTACTGTTGACATCGGCACAGTAAGGCAACACACTTAATAGACTAGAAAAGGATGGTAAATAAAATCAAATCAAGCAAGAGTGGCAGTAATGAAATTCATAGCTCACAGAGCTCATGAAGTTTAGTATCCATTTTTTGGGGGGGTTTACATTAAGAAGCATTGCATTTGTCTCCCCAACATCCATTTGTTTGTGTATTTGAACTTTGAAACAAATGGCATGCCTTTTTTGCCAGAGGTTTCCAGTGCAACATTTTAATTAGCTATTTGGCAAAGGTTGTTGTGCTAGCTTTTGGCTGGACTATGACCATGGAGATGGGAGCAATAGTCTTCCCAAGAACTGTTCATTTTGTGAATAGGTAGTCTTGGCACGTATGTTCATAGAAGTTTAGTGAAGTTTAGTTTAATTGATGTTTAGTAAATTATACCTATATGTAGTGGAATTGTGGTCAAGATTTGTACTGCATGATCTTTTATGGAGGTGAAGAATAATGATGGTGGAAGAGACAGAGGTGTGTGGTGTTGGAGCTTGGAAAGAAAAATACCAGCACTCTAGAAACAGGTTGAGATGAGTGTATGCAAAGCCCCTACAAGCGATAGCAGCCTCAGCAGAATATTCCGTATGTTAGAGCTAGTATTCTGTGATGTCAAATAGTTGATAGTTGAGATTTGGAGAGGGAGAGGTTTTGAGTTATGTGGAGTTTGGTATATAGTTAAAGAGAATTCAATAATGTGGTAGAGAAAGGTGCAGAGAATGGAAAGTAGATTGCTGGTGTCAGCAGTCTAGGACAAACACAGGTGGGAATGAATCTGGAAGTAGGTTTGGGTAGATTTCTAATTAAGCTAGAATTATACTTGCAGACAGAAAAAGTAGACGAGAAGAAGAATTGTATACTGGAAGAGATGTTTCGGGGCTTGTGGGGAATTGAGATTAAGAGTGCCAATTAACAAGACAACTCAGAAGTAATCATTGGAGTATGATGGAGATATAAAAATTGATGAGCAGGTGGGAGGACAAAAGGTGTGGTGAGAAATGAATAATTAGAAATGTATTAGGTACATTATGTAATTAAGCTAAAAATTCATCTTTGGTGCCAGGATGGTTGTATGATTTTCCATTGACTTGCAGGAAGTCTGGTTCAGGTGTCTAGTGGAGGAGTAATACAGCTTGTCTCCCATACAAGACCTAGGGAACTCTAGTTCATTTGCAGTCAGTTTTGATTAAAATCATGGT
Organism: Rhinophrynus dorsalis; assembly: GCA_037306005.1. Taxonomy (NCBI): domain Eukaryota; kingdom Metazoa; phylum Chordata; class Amphibia; order Anura; family Rhinophrynidae; genus Rhinophrynus; species Rhinophrynus dorsalis. Next base: position 258,547,872 of record CM074718.1, read on the forward strand.
CTATACAGATGAGATGGGAATATAAAGGGTTAAATTCCAGTCAGATAAGTGAACATTGTTGATCCCATGTCTGGATTTGATGATGGAGGGTAAGTTGTTGTTTCCTCTCACTGGATTATGTGCTTGAAGTTGTAGATTAGCTGCATTTCTGTACATCAGGTGAACTGCTCACAGCAGGAATCTAGAAGCTCTAGAGTTAATGCTTTGTCTCCAGCAGATGTGTACTAAGCTGTAGTGATATTAAAGTGTCTCTGTGAAGCCCATCATCAGGTGTTTCGTCCCATCTCTGGCCAACTCTGGTTAACTCTCATGCTAGACTTAGAAGCCAGAATCTGTGAATGGAGAAGACCTAAGCCTTCTACTGTTGACATCGGCACAGTAAGGCAACACACTTAGTAGACTAGAAAAGGATGGTAAATAAAATCAAATCAAGCAAGAAAATACCCATGTCAAATAGATACCGTTCTGCAAAAGGACAAAGTCACAGAACAGAATTAGGATTCAAGATGGTATCAAAAGGCATGTTTAGTTTGAAACACATGAAAATTAGCAATCGCTGCATTTATGTCTACACAATTGTGTGGATCTTGTAAATGGCTAGTTTCTCCATGAAGTAAGCTAGCTATATACTTCCATTGCCTTCGCAGTCTGGCCACTATTTTGGAGAATCTGGAAAGCCAAATGAATGTAGTAGTATCAACAAAAGCGCTGGCAAGCCAAGGCGCTGTGGGTTAGCTGGTTAAAGCGCCTGTCTTGTAAACAGGAGATCCTGAGTTCGACTCTGAGCAGTGCCTCACGTCCTTTTAAATAAAGGGGGAAAAAATGTATGTAAAACTATGGTTGCTGTCATTTTAGGGGTCTGCTCAAATGGTACTAATGAAAGTCATAGCTTACTGAGCTCATGAAGTTTGCATTGTGACCTTTGACTTCCTACCATTCTAACACAGAGTTCTTTTGATGAGCTCTACAGTTAGAGTAAGAATGACACTCAATCGCCCTTTTAACTAGGTCTTTGCATTTTTTTTGTTTTTCACGACAACTTTTTAGGATCCAATTTGTCACAAACATCCATCTACTGGCGCTGTGGCTTAGTTGGTTAAAGCGCCTGTCTAGTAAACAGGAGATCCTGAGTTCGACTCTCAGCAGTGCCTGGTGCGATTTTTCCAAGTACCTCGAAATGGTTGCCTGCCAAATGTAATGGAGCAGCTCATAAGTGCCATCTGAAGCTGCATTGCTCCAGAAAGTGAAAGCTGCTGTGCAACATGGTGCTGTGGGAATTTTAGGCAGAGCATTTTTTTAATTATTATTGTTGTGAAAACCATAGCGACATGTTGAAATGAAAAACGACTTGCTTATACTTTTGCTTTCATGCTTAAGTTTACACGCTCATCTAAAATTGATGGTGTTGAGAGTGACATTTTTCAGGAAATGTAAGGACTAGTATTTGCGATAACAGTTCCATTTATCTGTATGGAAGACCTTAGTAGAGCAAGTTCTAAGGACTTTACCTGCACACACAGCGGTGTTTTCCCACTTTATGGCAATTTTCTCTCTGTACAGACCCCCTGTATCTCACGTTCAGAACCTCTGAATGGAGAAGACCTAAGCCTTCTACTGTTGACATCGGCACAGTAAGGCAACACACTTAATAGACTAGAAAAGGATGGTAAATAAAATCAAATCAAGCAAGAGTGGTAGTAATGAAATTCATAGCTCACAGAGCTCATGAAGTTTAGTATCCATTTTTTGGGGGGGTTTACATTAAGAAGCATTGCATTTGTCTCCCCAACATCCATTTGTTTGTGTATTTGAACTTTGAAACAAATGGCATGCCTTTTTTGCCAGAGGTTTCCAGTGCAACATTTTAATTAGCTATTTGGCAAAGGTTGTTGTGCTAGCTTTTGGCTGGACTATGACCATGGAGATGGGAGCAATAGTCTTCCCAAGAACTGTTCATTTTGTGAACAGGTAGTCTTGGCACGTATGTTCATAGAAGTTTAGTGAAGTTTAGTTTAATTGATGTTTAGTAAATTATACCTATATGTAGTGGAATTGTGGTCAAGATTTGTACTGCATGATCTTTTATGGAGGTGAAGAATAATGATGGTGGAAGAGACAGAGGTGTGTGGTGTTTGAGCTTGGAAAGAAAAATACCAGCACTCTAGAAACAGGTTGAGATGAGTGTATGCAAAGCCCCTACAAGCGATAGCAGCCTCAGCAGAATATTCCGTATGTTAGAGCTAGTATTCTGTGATGTCAAATAGTTGATAGTTGAGATTTGGAGAGGGAGAGGTTTTGAGTTATGTGGAGTTTGGTATATAGTTAAAGAGAATTCAATAATGTGGTAGAGAAAGGTGCAGAGAATGGAAAGTAGATTGCTGGTGTCAGCAGTCTAGGACAAACACAGGTGGGAATGAATCTGGAAGTAGGTTTGGGTAGATTTCTAATTAAGCTAGAATTATACTTGCAGACAGAAAAAGTAGACGAGAAGAAGAATTGTATACTGGAAGAGATGTTTCGGGGCTTGTGGGGAATTGAGATTAAGAGTGCCAATTAACAAGACAACTCAGAAGTAATCATTGGAGTATGATGGAGATATAAAAATTGATGAGCAGGTGGGAGGACAAAAGGTGTGGTGAGAAATGAATAATTAGAAATGTATTAGGTACATTATGTAATTAAGCTAAAAATTCATCTTTGGTGCCAGGATGGTTGTATGATTTTCCATTGACTTGCAGGAAGTCTGGTTCAGGTGTCTAGTGGAGGAGTAATACAGCTTGTCTCCCATACAAGACCTAGGGAACTCTAGTTCATTTGCAGTCAGTTTTGATTAAAATCATGGTCTATACAGATGAGATGGGAATATAAAGGGTTAAATTCCAGTCAGATAAGTGAACATTGTTGATCCCATGTCTGGATTTGATGATGGAGGGTAAGTTGTTGTTTCCTCTCACTGGATTATGTGCTTGGAGTTGTAGATTAGCTGCATTTCTGTACATCAGGTGAACTGCTCACAGCAGGAATCTAGAAGCTCTAGAGTTAATGCTTTGTCTCCAGCAGATGTGTACTAAGCTGTAGTGATATTAAAGTGTCTCTGTGAAGCCCATCATCAGGTGTTTCGTCCCATCTCTGGCCAACTCTGGTTAACTCTCATGCTAGACTTAGAAGCCAGAATCTGTGAATGGAGAAGACCTAAGCCTTCTACTGTTGACATCGGCACAGTAAGGCAACACACTTAGTAGACTAGAAAAGGATGGTAAATAAAATCAAATCAAGCAAGAAAATACCCATGTCAAATAGATACCGTTCTGCAAAAGGACAAAGTCACAGAACAGAATTAGGATTCAAGATGGTATCAAAAGGCATGTTTAGTTTGAAACACATGAAAATTAGCAATCGCTGCATTTATGTCTACACAATTGTGTGGATCTTGTAAATGGCTAGTTTCTCCATGAAGTAAGCTAGCTATATACTTCCATTGCCTTCGCAGTCTGGCCACTATTTTGGAGAATCTGGAAAGCCAAATGAATGTAGTAGTATCAACAAAAGCACTGGCAAGCCAAGGCGCTGTGGTTTAGCTGGTTAAAGCGCCTCTCTTGTAAACGGGAGATTCTGAGTTCGACTCTCAGCAGTGCCTCACGTCCTTTTAAATAAAGGGGGAAAAAATGTACGTAAAACTATGGTTGCTGTCATTTTAGGGGTCTGCTCAAATGGTACTAATGAAAGTCATAGCTTACTGAGCTCATGAAGTTTGCATTGTGACCTTTGACTTCCTACCATTCTAACACAGAGTTCTTTTGATGAGCTCTACAGTTAGAGTAAGAATGACACTCAATCGCCCTTTTAACTAGGTCTTTGCATTTTTTTTGTTTTTCACGACAACTTTTTAGGATCCAATTTGTCACAAACATCCATCTACTGGCGCTGTGGCTTAGTTGGTTAAAGCGCCTGTCTAGTAAACAGGAGATCCTGAGTTCGACTCTCAGCAGTGCCTGGTGCGATTTTTCCAAGTGCCTCGAAATGGTTGCCTGCCAAATGTAATGGAGCAGCTCCTAAGTGCCATCTGAAGCTGCATTGCTCCAGAAAGTGAAAGCTGCTGTGCAACATGGTGCTGTGGGAATTTTAGGCAGAGCATTTTTTTAATTATTATTGTTGTGAAAACCATAGCGACATGTTGAAATGAAAAACGACTTGCTTATACTTTTGCTTTCATGCTTAAGTTTACACGCTCATCTAAAATTGATGGTGTTGAGAGTGACATTTTTCAGGAAATGTAAGGACTAGTATTTGCGATAACAGTTCCATTTATCTGTTTGGAAGACCTTAGTAGAGCAAGTTCTAAGGACTTTACCTGCACACACAGCGGTGTTTTCCCACTTTATGGCAATTTTCTCTCTGTACAGACCCCCTGTATCTCACGTTCAGAACCTCTGAATGGAGAAGACCTAAGCCTTCTACTGTTGACATCGGCACAATTAGGCAACACACTTAATAGACTAGAAAAAGATGGTAAATAAAATCAAATCAAGCAAGAATGGTAGTAATGAAATTCATAGCTCACAGAGCTCATGAAGTTTAGTATCCATTTTTTGGGGGGGTTTACATTAAGAAGCATTGCATTTGTCTCCCCAACATCCATTTGTTTGTGTATTTGAACTTTGAAACAAATGGCATGCCTTTTTTGCCAGAGGTTTCCAGTGCAACATTTTAATTAGCTATTTGGCAAAGGTTGTTGTGCTAGCTTTTGGCTGGACTATGACCATGGAGATAGGAGCAATAGTCTTCCCAAGAACTGTTCATTTTGTGAACAGGTAGTCTTGGCACGTATGTTTATAGAAGTTTAGTGAAGTTTAGTTTAATTGATGTTTAGTAAATTATACCTATATGTAGTGGAATTGTGGTCAAGATTTGTACTGCATGATCTTTTATGGAGGTGAAGAATAATGATGGTGGAAGAGACAGAGGTGTGTGGTGTTGGAGCTTGGAAAGAAAAATACCAGCACTCTAGAAACAGGTTGAGATGAGTGTATGCAAAGCCCCTACAAGCGATAGCAGCCTCAGCAGAATATTCCGTATGTTAGAGCTAGTATTCTGTGATGTCAAATAGTTGATAGTTGAGATTTGGAGAGGGAGAGGTTTTGAGTTATGTGGAGTTTGGTATATAGTTAAAGAGAATTCAATAATGTGGTAGAGAAAGGTGCAGAGAATGGAAAGTAGATTGCTGGTGTCAGCAGTCTAGGACAAACACAGGTGGGAATGAATCTGGAAGTAGGTTTGGGTAGATTTCTAATTAAGCTAGAATTATACTTGCAGACAGAAAAAGTAGACGAGAAGAAGAATTGTATACTGGAAGAGATGTTTCGGGGCTTGTGGGGAATTGAGATTAAGAGTGCCAATTAACAAGACAACTCAGAAGTAATCATTGGAGTATGATGGAGATATAAAAATTGATGAGCAGGTGGGAGGACAAAAGGTGTGGTGAGAAATGAATAATTAGAAATGTATTAGGTACATTATGTAATTAAGCTAAAAATTCATCTTTGGTGCCAGGATGGTTGTATGATTTTCCATTGACTTGCAGGAAGTCTGGTTCAGGTGTCTAGTGGAGGAGTAATACAGCTTGTCTCCCATACAAGACCTAGGGAACTCTAGTTCATTTGCAGTCAGTTTTGATTAAAATCATGGTCTATACAGATGAGATGGGAATATAAAGGGTTAAATTCCAGTCAGATAAGTGAACATTGTTGATCCCATGTCTGGATTTGATGATGGAGGGTAAGTTGTTGTTTCCTCTCACTGGATTATGTGCTTGGAGTTGTAGATTAGCTGCATTTCTGTACATCAGGTGAACTGCTCACAGCAGGAATCTAGAAGCTCTAGAGTTAATGCTTTGTCTCCAGCAGATGTGTACTAAGCTGTAGTGATATTAAAGTGTCTCTGTGAAGCCCATCATCAGGTGTTTCGTCCCATCTCTGGCCAACTCTGGTTAACTCTCATGCTAGACTTAGAAGCCAGAATCTGTGAATGGAGAAGACCTAAGCCTTCTACTGTTGACATCGGCACAGTAAGGCAACACACTTAGTAGACTAGAAAAGGATGGTAAATAAAATCAAATCAAGCAAGAAAATACCCATGTCAAATAGATACCGTTCTGCAAAAGGACAAAGTCACAGAACAGAATTAGGATTCAAGATGGTATCAAAAGGCATGTTTAGTTTGAAACACATGAAAATTAGCAATCGCTGCATTTATGTCTACACAATTGTGTGGATCTTGTAAATGGCTAGTTTCTCCATGAAGTAAGCTAGCTATATACTTCCATTGCCTTCGCAGTCTGGCCACTATTTTGGAGAATCTGGAAAGCCAAATGAATGTAGTAGTATCAACAAAAGCGCTGGCAAGCCGAGGCGCTGTGGCTTAGCTGGTTAAAGCGCCTGTCTTGTAAACAGGAGATCCTGAGTTCGACTCTCAGCAGTACCTCACGTCCTTTTAAATAAAGGGGGAAATAATGTATGTAAAACTATGGTTGCTGTCATTTTAGGGGTCTGCTCAAAAGGTACTAATGAAAGTCATAGCTTACTGAGCTCATGAAGTTTGCATTGTGACCTTTGACTTCCTACCATTCTAACACAGAGTTCTTTTGATGAGCTCTACAGTTAGAGTAAGAATGACACTCAATCGCCCTTTTAACTAGGTCTTTGCATTTTTTTTGTTTTTCACGACAACTTTTTAGGATCCAATTTGTCACAAACATCCGTCTACTGGCGCTGTGGCTTAGTTGGTTAAAGCGCCTGTCTAGTAAACAGGAGATCCTGAGTTCGACTCTCAGCAGTGCCTGGTGCGATTTTTCCAAGTGCCTCGAAATGGTTGCCTGCCAAATGTAATGGAGCAGCTCATAAGTGCCATCTGAAGCTGCATTGCTCCAGAAAGTGAAAGCTGCTGTGCAACATGGTGCTGTGGGATTTTTAGGCAGAGCATTTTTTTAATTATTATTGTTGTGAAAACCATAGCGACATGTTGAAATGAAAAACGACTTGCTTATACTTTTGCTTTCATGCTTAAGTTTACACGCTCATCTAAAATTGATGGTGTTGAGAGTGACATTTTTCAGGAAATGTAAGGACTAGTATTTGCGATAACAGTTCCATTTATCTGTTTGGAAGACCTTAGTAGAGCAAGTTCTAAGGACTTTACCTGCACACACAGCGGTGTTTTCCCACTTTATGGCAATTTTCTCTCTGTACAGACCCCCTGTATCTCACGTTCAGAACCTCTGAATGGAGAAGACCTAAGCCTTCTACTGTTGACATCGGCACAGTAAGGCAACACACTTAATAGAATAGAAAAGGATGGTAAATAAAATCAAATCAAGCAAGAGTGGTAGTAATGAAATTCATAGCTCACAGAGCTCATGAAGTTTAGTATCCATTTTTTGGGGGGGTTTACATTAAGAAGCATTGCATTTGTCTCCCCAACATCCATTTGTTTGTGTATTTGAACTTTGAAACAAATGGCATGCCTTTTTTGCCAGAGGTTTCCAGTGCAACATTTTAATTAGCTATTTGGCAAAGGTTGTTGTGCTAGCTTTTGGCTGGACTATGACCATGGAGATGGGAGCAATAGTCTTCCCAAGAACTGTTCATTTTGTGAACAGGTAGTCTTGGCACGTATGTTCATAGAAGTTTAGTGAAGTTTAGTTTAATTGATGTTTAGTAAATTATACCTATATGTAGTGGAATTGTGGTCAAGATTTGTACTGCATGATCTTTTATGGAGGTGAAGAATAATGATGGTGGAAGAGACAGAGGTGTGTGGTGTTGGAGCTTGGAAAGAAAAATACCAGCACTCTAGAAACAGGTTGAGATGAGTGTATGCAAAGCCCCTACAAGCGATAGCAGCCTCAGCAGAATATTCCGTATGTTAGAGCTAGTATTCTGTGATGTCAAATAGTTGATAGTTGAGATTTGGAGAGGGAGAGGTTTTGAGTTATGTGGAGTTTGGTATATAGTTAAAGAGAATTCAATAATGTGGTAGAGAAAGGTGCAGAGAATGGAAAGTAGATTGCTGGTGTCAGCAGTCTAGGACAAACACAGGTGGGAATGAATCTGGAAGTAGGTTTGGGTAGATTTCTAATTAAGCTAGAATTATACTTGCAGACAGAAAAAGTAGACGAGAAGAAGAATTGTATACTGGAAGAGATGTTTCGGGGCTTGTGGGGAATTGAGATTAAGAGTGCCAATTAACAAGACAACTCAGAAGTAATCATTGGAGTATGATGGAGATATAAAAATTGATGAGCAGGTGGGAGGACAAAAGGTGTGGTGAGAAATGAATAATTAGAAATGTATTAGGTACATTATGTAATTAAGCTAAAAATTCATCTTTGGTGCCAGGATCGTTGTATGATTTTCCATTGACTTGCAGGAAGTCTGGTTCAGGTGTCTAGTGGAGGAGTAATACAGCTTGTCTCCCATACAAGACCTAGGGAACTCTAGTTCATTTGCAGTCAGTTTTGATTAAAATCATGGTCTATACAGATGAGATGGGAATATAAAGGGTTAAATTCCAGTCAGATAAGTGAACATTGTTGATCCCATGTCTGGATTTGATGATGGAGGGTAAGTTGTTGTTTCCTCTCACTGGATTATGTGCTTGGAGTTGTAGATTAGCTGCATTTCTGTACATCAGGTGAACTGCTCACAGCAGGAATCTAGAAGCTCTAGAGTTAATGCTTTGTCTCCAGCAGATGTGTACTAAGCTGTAGTGATATTAAAGTGTCTCTGTGAAGCCCATCATCAGGTGTTTCGTCCCATCTCTGGCCAACTCTGGTTAACTCTCATGCTAGACTTAGAAGCCAGAATCTGTGAATGGAGAAGACCTAAGCCTTCTACTGTTGACATCGGCACAGTAAGGCAACACACTTAGTAGACTAGAAAAGGATGGTAAATAAAATCAAATCAAGCAAGAAAATACCCATGTCAAATAGATACCGTTCTGCAAAAGGACAAAGTCACAGAACAGAATTAGGATTCAAGATGGTATCAAAAGGCATGTTTAGTTTGAAACACATGAAAATTAGCAATCGCTGCATTTATGTCTACACAATTGTGTGGATCTTGTAAATGGCTAGTTTCTCCATGAAGTAAGCTAGCTATATACTTCCATTGCCTTCGCAGTCTGGCCACTATTTTGGAGAATCTGGAAAGCCAAATGAATGTAGTAGTATCAACAAAAGCGCTGGCAAGCCGAGGCGCTGTGGCTTAGCTGGTTAAAGCGCCTGTCTTGTAAACAGGAGATCCTGAGTTCGACTCTCAGCAGTACCTCACGTCCTTTTAAATAAAGGGGGAAATAATGTATGTAAAACTATGGTTGCTGTCATTTTAGGGGTCTGCTCAAAAGGTACTAATGAAAGTCATAGCTTACTGAGCTCATGAAGTTTGCATTGTGACCTTTGACTTCCTACCATTCTAACACAGAGTTCTTTTGATGAGCTCTACAGTTAGAGTAAGAATGACACTCAATCGCCCTTTTAACTAGGTCTTTGCATTTTTTTTGTTTTTCACGACAACTTTTTAGGATCCAATTTGTCACAAACATCCGTCTACTGGCGCTGTGGCTTAGTTGGTTAAAGCGCCTGTCTAGTAAACAGGAGATCCTGAGTTCGACTCTCAGCAGTGCCTGGTGCGATTTTTCCAAGTGCCTCGAAATGGTTGCCTGCCAAATGTAATGGAGCAGCTCATAAGTGCCATCTGAAGCTGCATTGCTCCAGAAAGTGAAAGCTGCTGTGCAACATGGTGCTGTGGGATTTTTAGGCAGAGCATTTTTTTAATTATTATTGTTGTGAAAACCATAGAGACATGTTGAAATGAAAAACGACTTGCTTATACTTTTGCTTTCATGCTTAAGTTTACACGCTCATCTAAAATTGATGGTGTTGAGAGTGACATTTTTCAGGAAATGTAAGGACTAGTATTTGCGATAACAGTTCCATTTATCTGTTTGGAAGACCTTAGTAGAGCAAGTTCTAAGGACTTTACCTGCACACACAGCGGTGTTTTCCCACTTTATGGCAATTTTCTCTCTGTACAGACCCCCTGTATCTCACGTTCAGAACCTCTGAATGGAGAAGACCTAAGCCTTCTACTGTTGACATCGGCACAGTAAGGCAACACACTTAATAGACTAGAAAAGGTTGGTAAATAAAATCAAATCAAGCAAGAGTGGTAGTAATGAAATTCATAGCTCACAGAGCTCATGAAGTTTAGTATCCATTTTTTGGGGGGGTTTACATTAAGAAGCATTGCATTTGTCTCCCCAACATCCATTTGTTTGTGTATTTGAACTTTGAAACAAATGGCATGCCTTTTTTGCCAGAGGTTTCCAGTGCAACATTTTAATTAGCTATTTGGCAAAGGTTGCTGTGCTAGCTTTTGGCTGGACTATGACCATGGAGATGGGAGCAATAGTCTTCCCAAGAACTGTTCATTTTGTGAACAGGTAGTCTTGGCACGTATGTTCATAGAAGTTTAGTGAAGTTTAGTTTAATTGATGTTTAGTAAATTATACCTATATGTAGTGGAATTGTGGTCAAGATTTGTACTGCATGATCTTTTATGGAGGTGACGAATAATGATGGTGGAAGAGACAGAGGTGTGTGGTGTTGGAGCTTGGAAAGAAAAATACCAGCACTCTAGAAACAGGTTGAGATGAGTGTATGCAAAGCCCCTACAAGCGATAGCAGCCTCAGCAGAATATTAAGTATGTTAGAGCTAGTATTCTGTGATGTCAAATAGTTGATAGTTGAGATTTGGAGAGGGAGAGGTTTTGAGTTATGTGGAGTTTGGTATATAGTTAAAGAGAATTCAATAATGTGGTAGAAAAAGGTGCAGAGAATGGAAAGTAGATTGCTGGTGTCAGCAGTCTAGGACAAACACAGGTGGGAATGAATCTGGAAGTAGGTTTGGGTAGATTTCTAATTAAGCTAGAATTATACTTGCAGACAGAAAAAGTAGACGAGAAGAAGAATTGTATACTGGAAGAGATGTTTCGGGGCTTGTGGGGAATTGAGATTAAGAGTGCCAATTAACAAGACAACTCAGAAGTAATCATTGGAGTATGATGGAGATATAAAAATTGATGAGCAGGTGGGAGGACAAAAGGTGTGGTGAGAAATGAATAATTAGAAATGTATTAGGTACATTATGTAATTAAGCTAAAAATTCATCTTTGGTGCCAGGATGGTTGTATGATTTTCCATTGACTTGCAGGAAGTCTGGTTCAGGTGTCTAGTGGAGGAGTAATACAGCTTGTCTCCCATACAAGACCTAGGGAACTCTAGTTCATTTGCAGTCAGTTTTGATTAAAATCATGGTCTATACAGATGAGATGGGAATATAAAGGGTTAAATTCCAGTCAGATAAGTGAACATTGTTGATCCCATGTCTGGATTTGATGATGGAGGGTAAGTTGTTGTTTCCTCTCACTGGATTATGTGCTTGGAGTTGTAGATTAGCTGCATTTCTGTACATCAGGTGAACTGCTCACAGCAGGAATCTAGAAGCTCTAGAGTTAATGCTTTGTCTCCAGCAGATGTGTACTAAGCTGTAGTGATATTAAAGTGTCTCTGTGAAGCCCATCATCAGGTGTTTCGTCCCATCTCTGGCCAACTCTGGTTAACTCTCATGCTAGACTTAGAAGCCAGAATCTGTGAATGGAGAAGACCTAAGCCTTCTACTGTTGACATCGGCACAGTAAGGCAACACACTTAGTAGACTAGAAAAGGATGGTAAATAAAATCAAATCAAGCAAGAAAATACCCATGTCAAATAGATACCGTTCTGCAAAAGGACAAAGTCACAGAACAGAATTAGGATTCAAGATGGTATCAAAAGGCATGTTTAGTTTGAAACACATGAAAATTAGCAATCGCTGCATTTATGTCTACACAATTGTGTGGATCTTGTAAATGGCTAGTTTCTCCATGAAGTAAGCTAGCTATATACTTCCATTGCCTTCGCAGTCTGGCCACTATTTTGGAGAATCTGGAAAGCCAAATGAATGTAATAGTATCAACAAAAGCGCTGACAAGCCAAGGCGCTGTGGCTTAGCTGGTTAAAGCGCCTGTCTTGTAAACAGGAGATCCTGAGTTTGACTCTCAGCAGTGCCTCACGTCCTTTTAAATAAAGGGGGAAAAAATGTATGTAAAACTATGGTTGCTGTCATTTTAGGGGTCTGCTCAAATGGTACTAATGAAAGTCATAGCTTACTGAGCTCATGAAGTTTGCATTGGGACCTTTGACTTCCTACCATTCTAACACAGAGTTCTTTTGATGAGCTCTACAGTTAGAGTAAGAATGACACTCAATCGCCCTTTGAACTAGGTCTTTGCATTTTTTTTGTTTTTCACGACAACTTTTTAGGATCCAATTTGTCACAAACATCCATCTACTGGTGCTGTGGCTTAGTTGGTTAAAGCGCCTGTCTAGTAAACAGGAGATCCTGAGTTCGACTCTCAGCAGTGCCTGGTGTGATTTTTCCAAGTACCTCAAAATGGTTGCCTGCCAAATGTAATGGAGCAGCTCCTAAGTGCCATCTGAAGCTGCATTGCTCCAGAAAGTGAAAGCTGCTGTGGAACATGGTGCTGTGGGAATTTTAGGCAGAGCATTTTTTTAATTATTATTGTTGTGAAAACCATAGAGACATGTTGAAATGAAAAACGACTTGCTTATACTTTTGCTTTCATGCTTAAGTTTACACGCTCATCTAAAATTGATGGTGTTGAGAGTGACATTTTTCAGGAAATGTAAGGACTAGTATTTGCGATAACAGTTCCATTTATCTGTTTGGAAGACCTTAGTAGAGCAAGTTCTAAGGACTTTACCTGCACACACAGCGGTGTTTTCCCACTTTATGGCAATTTTCTCTCTGTACAGACCCCCTGTATCTCACGTTCAGAACCTCTGAATGGAGAAGACCTAAGCCTTCTACTGTTGACATCGGCACAGTAAGGCAACACACTTAATAGACTAGAAAAGGATGGTAAATAAAATCAAATCAAGCAAGGGTGGTAGTAATGAAATTCATAGCTCACAGAGCTCATGAAGTTTAGTATCCATTTTTTGGGGGGGTTTACATTAAGAAGCATTGCATTTGTCTCCCCAACATCCATTTGTTTGTGTATTTGAACTTTGAAACAAATGGCATGCCTTTTTTGCCAGAGGTTTCCAGTGCAACATTTTAATTAGCTATTTGGCAAAGGTTGCTGTGCTAGCTTTTGGCTGGACTATGACCATGGAGATGGGAGCAATAGTCTTCCCAAGAACTGTTCATTTTGTGAACAGGTAGTCTTGGCACGTATGTTCATAGAAGTTTAGTGAAGTTTAGTTTAATTGATGTTTAGTAAATTATACCTATATGTAGTGGAATTGTGGTCAAGATTTGTACTGCATGATCTTTTATGGAGGTGAAGAATAATGATGGTGGAAGAGACAGAGGTGTGTGGTGTTGGAGCTTGGAAAGAAAAATACCAGCACTCTAGAAACAGGTTGAGATGAGTGTATGCAAAGCCCCTACAAGCGATAGCAGCCTCAGCAGAATATTCCGTATGTTAGAGCTAGTATTCTGTGATGTCAAATAGTTGATAGTTGAGATTTGGAGAGGGAGAGGTTTTGAGTTATGTGGAGTTTGGTATATAGTTAAAGAGAATTCAATAATGTGGTAGAGAAAGGTGCAGAGAATGGAAAGTAGATTGCTGGTGTCAGCAGTCTAGGACAAACACAGGTGGGAATGAATCTGGAAGTAGGTTTGGGTAGATTTCTAATTAAGCTAGAATTATACTTGCAGACAGAAAAAGTAGACGAGAAGAAGAATTGTATACTGGAAGAGATGTTTCGGGGCTTGTGGGGAATTGAGATTAAGAGTGCCAATTAACAAGACAACTCAGAAGTAATCATTGGAGTATGATGGAGATATAAAAATTGATGAGCAGGTGGGAGGACAAAAGGTGTGGTGAGAAATGAATAATTAGAAATGTATTAGGTACATTATGTAATTAAGCTAAAAATTCATCTTTGGTGCCAGGATGGTTGTATGATTTTCCATTGACTTGCAGGAAGTCTGGTTCAGGTGTCTAGTGGAGGAGTAATACAGCTTGTCTCCCATACAAGACCTAGGGAACTCTAGTTCATTTGCAGTCAGTTTTGATTAAAATCATGGTCTATACAGATGAGATGGGAATATAAAGGGTTAAATTCCAGTCAGATAAGTGAACATTGTTGATCCCATGTCTGGATTTGATGATGGAGGGTAAGTTGTTGTTTCCTCTCACTGGATTATGTGCTTGGAGTTGTAGATTAGCTGCATTTCTGTACATCAGGTGAACTGCTCACAGCAGGAATCTAGAAGCTCTAGAGTTAATGCTTTGTCTCCAGCAGATGTGTACTAAGCTGTAGTGATATTAAAGTGTCTCTGTGAAGCCCATCATCAGGTGTTTCGTCCCATCTCTGGCCAACTCTGGTTAACTCTCATGCTAGACTTAGAAGCCAGAATCTGTGAATGGAGAAGACCTAAGCCTTCTACTGTTGACATTGGCACAGTAAGGCAACACACTTAGTAGACTAGAAAAGGATGGTAAATAAAATCAAATCAAGCAAGAAAATACCCATGTCAAATAGATACCGTTCTGCAAAAGGACAAAGTCACAGAACAGAATTAGGATTCAAGATGGTATCAAAAGGCATGTTTAGTTTGAAACACATGAAAATTAGCAATCGCTGCATTTATGTCTACACAATTGTGTGGATCTTGTAAATGGCTAGTTTCTCCATGAAGTAAGCTAGCTATATACTTCCATTGCCTTCGCAGTCTGGCCACTATTTTGGAGAATCTGGAAAGCCAAATGAATGTAGTAGTATCAACAAAAGCGCTGGCAAGCCAAGGCGCTGTGGCTTAGCTGGTTAAAGCACCTGTCTTGTAAACAGGAGATCCTGAGTTCGACTCTCAGCAGTGCCTCACGCCCTTCTAAATAAAGGGGGAAAAAATGTATGTAAAACTATGGTTGCTGTCATTTTAGGGGTCTGCTCAAATGGTACTAATGAAAGTCATAGCTTACTGAGCTCATGAAGTTTGCATTGTGACCTTTGACTTCCTACCATTCTAACACAGAGTTCTTTTGATGAGCTCTACAGTTAGAGTAAGAATGACACTCAATCGCCCTTTTAACTAGGTCTTTGCATTTTTTTTGTTTTTCACGACAACTTTTTAGGATCCAATTTGTCACAAACATCCATCTACTGGCGCTGTGGCTTAGTTGGTTAAAGCGCCTGTCTAGTAAACAGGAGATCCTGAGTTCGACTCTCAGCAGTGCCTGGTGCGATTTTTCCAAGTACCTCGAAATGGTTGCCTGCCAAATGTAATGGAGCAGCTCATAAGTGCCATCTGAAGCTGCATTGCTCCAGAAAGTGAAAGCTGCTGTGCAACATGGTGCTGTGGGAATTTTAGGCAGAGCATTTTTTTAATTATTATTGTTGTGAAAACCATAGCGACATGTTGAAATGAAAAACGACTTGCTTATACTTTTGCTTTCATGCTTAAGTTTACACGCTCATCTAAAATTGATGGTGTTGAGAGTGACATTTTTCAGGAAATGTAAGGACTAGTATTTGCGATAACAGTTCCATTTATCTGTTTGGAAGACCTTAGTAGAGCAAGTTCTAAGGACTTTACCTGCACACACAGCGGTGTTTTCCCACTTTATGGCAATTTTCTCTCTGTACAGACCCCCTGTATCTCACGTTCAGAACCTCTGAATGGAGAAGACCTAAGCCTTCTACTGTTGACATCGGCACAGTAAGGCAACACACTTAATAGACTAGAAAAGGATGGTAAATAAAATCAAATCAAGCAAGAGTGGTAGTAATGAAATTCATAGCTCACAGAGCTCATGAAGTTTAGTATCCATTTTTTGGGGGGGTTTACATTAAGAAGCATTGCATTTGTCTCCCCAACATCCATTTGTTTGTGTATTTGAACTTTGAAACAAATGGCATGCCTTTTTTGCCAGAGGTTTCCAGTGCAACATTTTAATTAGCTATTTGGCAAAGGTTGTTGTGCTAGCTTTTGGCTGGACTATGACCATGGAGATGGGAGCAATAGTCTTCCCAAGAACTGTTCATTTTGTGAACAGGTAGTCTTGGCACGTATGTTCATAGAAGTTTAGTGAAGTTTAGTTTAATTGATGTTTAGTAAATTATACCTATATGTAGTGGAATTGTGGTCAAGATTTGTACTGCATGATCTTTTATGGAGGTGAAGAATAATGATGGTGGAAGAGACAGAGGTGTGTGGTGTTGGAGCTTGGAAAGAAAAATACCAGCACTCTAGAAACAGGTTGAGATGAGTGTATGCAAAGCCCCTACAAGCGATAGCAGCCTCAGCAGAATATTCCGTATGTTAGAGCTAGTATTCTGTGATGTCAAATAGTTGATAGTTGAGATTTGGAGAGGGAGAGGTTTTGAGTTATGTGGAGTTTGGTATATAGTTAAAGAGAATTCAATAATGTGGTAGAGAAAGGTGCAGAGAATGGAAAGTAGATTGCTGGTGTCAGCAGTCTAGGACAAACACAGGTGGGAATGAATCTGGAAGTAGGTTTGGGTAGATTTCTAATTAAGCTAGAATTATACTTGCAGACAGAAAAAGTAGATGAGAAGAAGAATTGTATACTGGAAGAGATGTTTCGGGGCTTGTGGGGAATTGAGATTAAGAGTGCCAATTAACAAGACAACTCAGAAGTAATCATTGGAGTATGATGGAGATATAAAAATTGATGAGCAGGTGGGAGGACAAAAGGTGTGGTGAGAAATGAATAATTAGAAATGTATTAGGTACATTATGTAATTAAGCTAAAAATTCATCTTTGGTGCCAGGATGGTTGTATGATTTTCCATTGACTTGCAGGAAGTCTGGTTCAGGTGTCTAGTGGAGGAGTAATACAGCTTGTCTCCCATACAAGACCTAGGGAACTCTAGTTCATTTGCAGTCAGTTTTGATTAAAATCATGGTCTATACAGATGAGATGGGAATATAAAGGGTTAAATTCCAGTCAGATAAGTGAACATTGTTGATCCCATGTCTGGATTTGATGATGGAGGGTAAGTTGTTGTTTCCTCTCACTGGATTATGTGCTTGGAGTTGTAGATTAGCTGCATTTCTGTACATCAGGTGAACTGCTCACAGCAGGAATCTAGAAGCTCTAGAGTTAATGCTTTGTTTCCAGCAGATGTGTACTAAGCTGTAGTGATATTAAAGTGTCTCTGTGAAGCCCATCATCAGGTGTTTCGTCCCATCTCTGGCCAACTCTGGTTAACTCTCATGCTAGACTTAGAAGCCAGAATCTGTGAATGGAGAAGACCTAAGCCTTCTACTGTTGACATCGGCACAGTAAGGCAACACACTTAGTAGACTAGAAAAGGATGGTAAATAAAATCAAATCAAGCAAGAAAATACCCATGTCAAATAGATACCGTTCTGCAAAAGGACAAAGTGACAGAACAGAATTAGGATTCAAGATGGTATCAAAAGGCATGTTTAGTTTGAAACACATGAAAATTAGCAATCGCTGCATTTATGTCTACACAATTGTGTGGATCTTGTAAATGGCTAGTTTCTCCATGAAGTAAGCTAGCTATATACTTCCATTGCCTTCGCAGTCAGGCCACTATTTTGGAGAATCTGGAAAGCCAAATGAATGTAGTAGTATCAACAAAAGCGTTGGCAAGCCAAGGCGCTTCTGAATCTGGAAGTAGGTTTGGGTAGATTTCTAATTAAGCTAGAATTATACTTGCAGACAGAAAAAGTAGACGAGAAGAAGAATTGTATACTGGAAGAGATGTTTCGGGGCTTGTGGGGAATTGAGATTAAGAGTGCCAATTAACAAGACAACTCAGAAGTAATCATTGGAGTATGATGGAGATATAAAAATTGATGAGCAGGTGGGAGGACAAAAGGTGTGGTGAGAAATGAATAATTAGAAATGTATTAGGTACATTATGTAATTAAGCTAAAAATTCATCTTTGGTGCCAGGATGGTTGTATGATTTTCCATTGACTTGCAGGAAGTCTGGTTCAGGTGTCTAGTGGAGGAGTAATACAGCTTGTCTCCCATACAAGACCTAGGGAACTCTAGTTCATTTGCAGTCAGTTTTGATTAAAATCATGGTCTATACAGATGAGATGGGAATATAAAGGGTTAAATTCCAGTCAGATAAGTGAACATTGTTGATCCCATGTCTGGATTTGATGATGGAGGGTAAGTTGTTGTTTCCTCTCACTGGATTATGTGCTTGGAGTTGTAGATTAGCTGCATTTCTGTACATCAGGTGAACTGCTCACAGCAGGAATCTAGAAGCTCTAGAGTTAATGCTTTGTCTCCAGCAGATGTGTACTAAGCTGTAGTGATATTAAAGTGTCTCTGTGAAGCCCATCATCAGGTGTTTCGTCCCATCTCTGGCCAACTCTGGTTAACTCTCATGCTAGACTTAGAAGCCAGAATCTGTGAATGGAGAAGACCTAAGCCTTCTACTGTTGACATCGGCACAGTAAGGCAACACACTTAGTAGACTAGAAAAGGATGGTAAATAAAATCAAATCAAGCAAGAAAATACCCATGTCAAATAGATACCGTTCTGCAAAAGGACAAAGTCACAGAACAGAATTAGGATTCAAGATGGTATCAAAAGGCATGTTTAGTTTGAAACACATGAAAATTAGCAATCGCTGCATTTATGTCTACACAATTGTGTGGATCTTGTAAATGGCTAGTTTCTCCATGAAGTAAGCTAGCTATATACTTCCATTGCCTTCGCAGTCTGGCCACTATTTTGGAGAATCTGGAAAGCCAAATGAATGTAGTAGTATCAACAAAAGCACTGGCAAGCCAAGGCGCTGTGGCTTAGCTGGTTAAAGCGCCTGTCTTGTAAACAGGAGATCCTGAGTTCAACTCTCAGCAGTGCCTCACGTCCTTTTAAATAAAGGGGGAAAAAATGTATGTAAAACTATGGTTGCTGTCATTTTAGGGGTCTGCTCAAATGGTACTAATGAAAGTCATAGCTTACTGAGCTCATGAAGTTTGCATTGTGACCTTTGACTTCCTACCATTCTAACACAGAGTTCTTTTGATGAGCTCTACAGTTAGAGTAAGAATGACACTCAATCGCCCTTTTAACTAGGTCTTTGCATTTTTTTTGTTTTTCACGACAACTTTTTAGGATCCAATTTGTCACAAACATCCATCTACTGGCGCTGTGGCTTAGTTGGTTAAAGCGCCTGTCTAGTAAACAGGAGATCCTGAGTTCGACTCTCAGCAGTGCCTGGTGTGATTTTTCCAAGTGCCTCGAAATGGTTGCCTGCCAAATGTAATGGAGCAGCTCATAAGTGCCATCTGAAGCTGCATTGCTCCAGAAAGTGAAAGCTGCTGTGCAACATGGTGCTGTGGGAATTTTAGGCAGAGCATTTTTTTAATTATTATTGTTGTGAAAACCATAGCGACATGTTGAAATGAAAAACGACTTGCTTATACTTTTGCTTTCATGCTTAAGTTTACACGCTCATCTAAAATTGATGGTGTTGAGAGTGACATTTTTCAGGAAATGTAAGGACTAGTATTTGCGATAACAGTTCCATTTATCTGTTTGGAAGACCTTAGTAGAGCAAGTTCTAAGGACTTTACCTGCACACACAGCGGTGTTTTCCCACTTTATGGCAATTTTCTCTCTGTACAGACCCCCTGTATCTCACGTTCAGAACCTCTGAATGGAGAAGACCTAAGCCTTCTACTGTTGACATCGGCACAGTAAGGCAACACACTTAATAGACTAGAAAAGGATGGTAAATAAAATCAAATCAAGCAAGAGTGGTAGTAATGAAATTCATAGCTCACAGAGCTCATGAAGTTTAGTATCCATTTTTTTGGGGGGTTTACATTAAGAAGCATTGCATTTGTCTTCCCAACATCCATTTGTTTGTGTATTTGAACTTTGAAACAAATGGCATGCCTTTTTTGCCAGAGGTTTCCAGTGCAACATTTTAATTAGCTATTTGGCAAAGGTTGTTGTGCTAGCTTTTGGCTGGACTATGACCATGGAGATGGGAGCAATAGTCTTCCCAAGAACTGTTCATTTTGTGAACAGGTAGTCTTGGCACGTATGTTCATAGAAGTTTAGTGAAGTTTAGTTTAATTGATGTTTAGTAAATTATACCTATATGTAGTGGAATTGTGGTCAAGATTTGTACTGCATGATCTTTTATGGAGGTGAAGAATAATGATGGTGGAAGAGACAGAGGTGTGTGGTGTTGGAGCTTGGAAAGAAAAATACCAGCACTCTAGAAACAGGTTGAGATGAGTGTATGCAAAGCCCCTACAAGCGATAGCAGCCTCAGCAGAATATTCCGTATGTTAGAGCTAGCATTCTGTGATGTCAAATAGTTGATAGTTGAGATTTGGAGAGGGAGAGGTTTTGAGTTATGTGGAGTTTGGTATATAGTTAAAGAGAATTCAATAATGTGGTAGAGAAAGGTGCAGAGAATGGAAAGTAGATTGCTGGTGTCAGCAGTCTAGGACAAACACAGGTGGGAATGAATCTGGAAGTAGGTTTGGGTAGATTTCTAATTAAGCTAGAATTATACTTGCAGACAGAAAAAGTAGACGAGAAGAAGAATTGTATACTGGAAGAGATGTTTCGGGGCTTGTGGGGAATTGAGATTAAGAGTGCCAATTAACAAGACAACTCAGAAGTAATCATTGGAGTATGATGGAGATATAAAAATTGATGAGCAGGTGGGAGGACAAAAGGTGTGGTGAGAAATGAATAATTAGAAATGTATTAGGTACATTATGTAATTAAGCTAAAAATTCATCTTTGGTGCCAGGATGGTTGTATGATTTTCCATTGACTTGCAGGAAGTCTGGTTCAGGTGTCTAGTGGAGGAGTAATACAGCTTGTCTCCCATACAAGACCTAGGGAACTCTAGTTCATTTGCAGTCAGTTTTGATTAAAATCATGGTCTATACAGATGAGATGGGAATATAAAGGGTTAAATTCCAGTCAGATAAGTGAACATTGTTGATCCCATGTCTGGATTTGATGATGGAGGGTAAGTTGTTGTTTCCTCTCACTGGATTATGTGCTTGGAGTTGTAGATTAGCTGCATTTCTGTACATCAGGTGAACTGCTCACAGCAGGAATCTAGAAGCTCTAGAGTTAATGCTTTGTCTCCAGCAGATGTGTACTAAGCTGTAGTGATATTAAAGTGTCTCTGTGAAGCCCATCATCAGGTGTTTCGTCCCATCTCTGGCCAACTCTGGTTAACTCTCATGCTAGACTTAGAAGCCAGAATCTGTGAATGGAGAAGACCTAAGCCTTCTACTGTTGACATCGGCACAGTAAGGCAACACACTTAGTAGACTAGAAAAGGATGGTAAATAAAATCAAATCAAGCAAGAAAATACCCATATCAAATAGATACCGTTCTGCAAAAGGACAAAGTCACAGAACAGAATTAGGATTCAAGATGGTATCAAAAGGCATGTTTAGTTTGAAACACATGAAAATTAGCAATCGCTGCATTTATGTCTACACAATTGTGTGGATCTTGTAAATGGCTAGTTTCTCCATGAAGTAAGCTAGCTATATACTTCCATTGCCTTCGCAGTCTGGCCACTATTTTGGAGAATCTGGAAAGCCAAATGAATGTAGTAGTATCAACAAAAGCGCTGGCAAGCCAAGGCGCTGTGGCTTAGCTGGTTAAAGCGCCTGTCTTGTAAACAGGAGATCCTGAGTTCGACTCTCAGCAGTGCCTCACGTCCTTTTAAAGAAAAGGGGGAAAAAATGTATGTAAAACTATGGTTGCTGTCATTTTAGGGGTCTGCTCAAATGGTACTAATGAAAGTCATAGCTTACTGAGCTCATGAAGTTTGCATTGTGACCTTTGACTTCCTACCATTCTAACACAGAGTTCTTTTGATGAGCTCTACAGTTAGAGTAAGAATGACACTCAATCGCCCTTTTAACTAGGTCTTTGCATTTTTTTTGTTTTTCACGACAACTTTTTAGGATCCAATTTGTCGCAAACATCCATCTACTGGCGCTGTGGCTTAGTTGGTTAAAGCGCCAGTCTAGTAAACAGGAGATCCTGAGTTCGACTCTCAGCAGTGCCTGGTGCTATTTTTCCAAGTGCCTCGAAATGGTTGCCTGCCAAATGTAATGGAGCAGCTCATAAGTGCCATCTGAAGCTGCATTGCTCCAGAAAGTGAAAGCTGCTGTGGGAATTTTAGGCAGAGCATTTTTTTAATTATTATTGTTGTGAAAACCATAGCGACATGTTGAAATGAAAAACGACTTGCTTATACTTTTGCTTTCATGCTTAAGTTTACACGCTCATCTAAAATTGATGGTGTTGAGAGTGACATTTTTCAGGAAATGTAAGGACTAGTATTTGCGATAACAGTTCCATTTATCTGTTTGGAAGACCTTAGTAGAGCAAGTTCTAAGGACTTTACCTGCACACACAGCGGTGTTTTCCCACTTTATGGCAATTTTCTCTCTGTACAGACCCCCTGTATCTCACGTTCAGAACCTCTGAATGGAGAAGACCTAAGCCTTCTACTGTTGACATCGGCACAGTAAGGCAACACACTTAATAGAATAGAAAAGGATGGTAAATAAAATCAAATCAAGCAAGAGTGGTAGTAATGAAATTCATAGCTCACAGAGCTCATGAAGTTTAGTATCCATTTTTTGGGGGGGTTTACATTAAGAAGCATTGCATTTGTCTCCCCAACATCCATTTGTTTGTGTATTTGAACTTTGAAACAAATGGCATGCCTTTTTTGCCAGAGGTTTCCAGTGTAACATTTTAATTAGCTATTTGGCAAAGGTTGTTGTGCTAGCTTTTGGCTGGACTATGACCATGGAGATGGGAGCAATAGTCTTCCCAAGAACTGTTCATTTTGTGAACAGGTAGTCTTGGCACGTATTTTCATAGAAGTTTAGTGAAGTTTAGTTTAATTGATGTTTAGTAAATTATACCTATATGTAGTGGAATTGTGGTCAAGATTTGTACTGCATGATCTTTTATGGAGGTGAAGAATAATGATGGTGGAAGAGACAGAGGTGTGTGGTGTTGGAGCTTGGAAAGAAAAATACCAGCACTCTAGAAACAGGTTGAGATGAGTGTATGCAAAGCCCCTACAAGCGATAGCAGCCTCAGCAGAATATTCCGTATGTTAGAGCTAGTATTCTGTGATGTCAAATAGTTGATAGTTGAGATTTGGAGAGGGAGAGGTTTTGAGTTATGTGGAGTTTGGTATATAGTTAAAGAGAATTCAATAATGTGGTAGAGAAAGGTGCAGAGAATGGAAAGTAGATTGCTGGTGTCAGCAGTCTAGGACAAACACAGGTGGGAATGAATCTGGAAGTAGGTTTGGGTAGATTTCTAATTAAGCTAGAATTATACTTGCAGACAGAAAAAGTAGACGAGAAGAAGAATTGTATACTGGAAGAGATGTTTCGGGGCTTGTGGGGAATTGAGATTAAGAGTGCCAATTAACAAGACAACTCAGAAGTAATCATTGGAGTATGATGGAGATATAAAAATTGATGAGCAGGTGGGAGGACAAAAGGTGTGGTGAGAAATGAATAATTAGAAATGTATTAGGTACATTATGTAATGAAGCTAAAAATTCATCTTTGGTGCCAGGATGGTTGTATGATTTTCCATTGACTTACAGGAAGTCTGGTTCAGGTGTCTAGTGGAGGAGTAATACAGCTTGTCTCCCATACAAGACCTAGGGAACTCTAGTTCATTTGCAGTCAGTTTTGATTAAAATCAGGGTCTATACAGATGAGATGGGAATATAAAGGGTTAAATTCCAGTCAGATAAGTGAACATTGTTGATCCCATGTCTGGATTTGATGATGGAGGGTAAGTTGTTGTTTCCTCTCACTGGATTATGTGCTTGGAGTTGTAGATTAGCTGCATTTCTGTACATCAGGTGAACTGCTCACAGCAGGAATCTAGAAGCTCTAGAGTTAATGCTTTGTCTCCAGCAGATGTGTACTAAGCTGTAGTGATATTAAAGTGTCTCTGTGAAGCCCATCATCAGGTGTTTCGTCCCATCTCTGGCCAACTCTGGTTAACTCTCATGCTAGACTTAGAAGCCAGAATCTGTGAATGGAGAAGACCTAAGCCTTCTACTGTTGACATCGGCACAGTAAGGCAACACACTTAGTAGACTAGAAAAGGATGGTAAATAAAATCAAATCAAGCAAGAAAATACCCATGTCAAATAGATACCGTTCTGCAAAAGGACAAAGTCACAGAACAGAATTAGGATTCAAGATGGTATCAAAAGGCATGTTTAGTTTGAAACACATGAAAATTAGCAATCGCTGCATTTATGTCTACACAATTGTATGGATCTTGTAAATGGCTAGTTTCTCCATGAAGTAAGCTAGCTATATACTTCCATTGCCTTCGCAGTCTGGCCACTATTTTGGAGAATCTGGAAAGCCAAATGAATGTAGTATTATCAACAAAAGCGTTGGCAAGCCAAGGCGCTGTGGCTTAGCTGGTTAAAGCGCCTGTCTTGTAAACAGGAGATCCTGAGTTCGACTCTCAGCGGTGCCTCACGTCCTTTTAAATAAAGGGGGAAAAAATGTATGTAAAACTATGGTTGCTGTCATTTTAGGGGTCTGCTCAAATGGTACTAATGAAAGTCATAGCTTACTGAGCTCATGAAGTTTGCATTGTGACCTTTGACTTCCTACCATTCTAACACAGAGTTCTTTTGATGAGCTCTACAGTTAGAGTAAGAATGACACTCAATCGCCCTTTTAACTAGGTCTTTGCATTTTTTTTGTTTTTCACGACAACTTTTTAGGATCCAATTTGTCACAGACATACATCTACTGGCGCTGAGGCTTAGTTGGTTAAAGCGCCTGTTTAGTAAACAGGAGATTCTGAGCTTGACTCTCAGCAGTGCCTGGTGCGATTTTTCCAAGTACCTCAAAATGGTTGCCTGCCAAATGTAATGGAGCAGCTCATAAGTGCCATCTGAAGCTGCATTGCTCCAGAAAGTGAAAGCTGCTGTGCAACATGGTGCTGTGGGAATTTTAGGCAGAGCATTTTTTTAATTATTATTGTTGTGAAAACCATAGCGACATGTTGAAATGAAAAACGACTTGCTTATACTTTTGCTTTCATGCTTAAGTTTACACGCTCATCTAAAATTGATGGTGTTGAGAGTGACATTTTTCAGGAAATGTAAGGACTAGTATTTGCGATAACAGTTCCATTTATCTGTTTGGAAGACCTTAGTAGAGCAAGTTCTAAGGACTTTACCTGCACACACAGCGGTGTTTTCCCACTTTATGGCAATTTTCTCTCTGTACAGACCCCCTGTATCTCACGTTCAGAACCTCTGAATGGAGAAGACCTAAGCCTTCTACTGTTGACATCGGCACAGTAAGGCAACACACTTAATAGACTAGAAAAGGATGGTAAATAAAATCAAATCAAGCAAGAGTGGTAGTAATGAAATTCATAGCTCACAGAGCTCATGAAGTTTAGTATCCATTTTTTGGGGGGGGTTTACATTAAGAAGCATTGCATTTGTCTCCCCAACATCCATTTGTTTGTGTATTTGAACTTTGAAAGAAATGGCATGCCTTTTTTGCCAGAGGTTTCCAGTGCAACATTTTAATTAGCTATTTGGCAAAGGTTGTTGTGCTAGCTTTTGGCTGGACTATGACCATGGAGATGGGAGCAATAGTCTTCCCAAGAACTGTTCATTTTGTGAACAGGTAGTCTTGGCACGTATGTTCATAGAAGTTTAGTGAAGTTTAGTTTAATTGATGTTTAGTAAATTATACCTATATGTAGTGGAATTGTGGTCAAGATTTGTACTGCATGATCTTTTATGGAGGTGAAGAATAATGATGGTGGAAGAGACAGAGGTGTGTGGTGTTGGAGCTTGGAAAGAAAAATACCAGCACTCTAGAAACAGGTTGAGATGAGTGTATGCAAAGCCCCTACAAGCGATAGCAGCCTCAGCAGAATATTCCGTATGTTAGAGCTAGTATTCTGTGATGTCAAATAGTTGATAGTTGAGATTTGGAGAGGGAGAGGTTTTGAGTTATGTGGAGTTTGGTATATAGTTAAAGAGAATTCAATAATGTGGTAGAGAAAGGTGCAGAGAATGGAAAGTAGATTGCTGGTGTCAGCAGTCTAGGACAAACACAGGTGGGAATGAATCTGGAAGTAGGTTTGGGTAGATTTCTAATTAAGCTAGAATTATACTTGCAGACAGAAAAAGTAGACGAGAAGAAGAATTGTATACTGGAAGAGATGTTTCGGGGCTTGTGGGGAATTGAGATTAAGAGTGCCAATTAACAAGACAACTCAGAAGTAATCATTGGAGTATGATGGAGATATAAAAATTGATGAGCAGGTGGGAGGACAAAAGGTGTGGTGAGAAATGAATAATTAGAAATGTATTAGGTACATTATGTAATTAAACTAAAAATTCATCTTTGGTGCCAGGATGGTTGTATGATTTTCCATTGACTTGCAGGAAGTCTGGTTCAGGTGTCTAGTGGAGGAGTAATACAGCTTGTCTCCCATACAAGACCTAGGGAACTCTAGTTCATTTGCAGTCAGTTTTGATTAAAATCATGGTCTATACAGATGAGATGGGAATATAAAGGGTTAAATTCCAGTCAGATAAGTGAACATTGTTGATCCCATGTCTGGATTTGATGATGGAGGGTAAGTTGTTGTTTCCTCTCACTGGATTATGTGCTTGGAGTTGTAGATTAGCTGCATTTCTGTACATCAGGTGAACTGCTCACAGCAGGAATCTAGAAGCTCTAGAGTTAATGCTTTGTCTCCAGCAGATGTGTACTAAGCTGTAGTGATATTAAAGTGTCTCTGTGAAGCCCATCATCAGGTGTTTCGTCCCATCTCTGGCCAACTCTGGTTAACTCTCATGCTAGACTTAGAAGCCAGAATCTGTGAATGGAGAAGACCTAAGCCTTCTACTGTTGACATCGGCACAGTAAGGCAACACACTTAGTAGACTAGAAAAGGATGGTAAATAAAATCAAATCAAGCAAGAAAATACCCATGTCAAATAGATACCGTTCTGCAAAAGGACAAAGTCACAGAACAGAATTAGGATTCAAGATGGTATCAAAAGGCATGTTTAGTTTGAAACACATGAAAATTAGCAATCGCTGCATTTATGTCTACACAATTGTGTGGATCTTGTAAATGGCTAGTTTCTCCATGAAGTAAGCTAGCTATATACTTCCATTGCCTTCGCAGTCTGGCCACTATTTTGGAGAATCTGGAAAGCCAAATGAATGTAGTAGTATCAACAAAAGCACTGGCAAGCCAAGGCGCTGTGGCTTAGCTGGTTAAAGCGCCTGTCTTGTAAACACGAGATCCTGAGTTCGGCTCTCAGCAGTGCCTCGCGTCCTTTTAAATAAAGGGGGAAAAAATGTATGTAAAACTATGGTTGCTGTCATTTTAGGGGTCTGCTCAAATGGTACTAATGAAAGTCATAGCTTACTGAGCTCATGAAGTTTGCATTGTGACCTTTGACTTCCTACCATTCTAACACAGAGTTCTTTTGATGAGCTGTACAGTTAGAGTAAGAATGACACTCAATCGCCCTTTTAACTAGGTCTTTGCATTTTTTTTGTTTTTCACGACAACTTTTTAGGATCCAATTAGTCACAAACATCCATCTACTGGCGCTGTGGCTTAGTTGGTTAAAGCGCCTGTCTAGTAAACAGGAAATCCTGAGTTCGACTCTCAGCAGTGCCTGGTGCGATTTTTCCAAGTACCTCAAAATGGTTGCCTGCCAAATGTAATGGAGCAGCTCATAAGTGCCATCTGAAGCTGCATTGCTCCAGAAAGTGAAAGCTTCTGTGCAACATAGTGCTGTGGGAATTTTAGGCTGAGCATTTTTTTAATTATTATTGTTGTGAAAACCATAGCGACATGTTGAAATGAAAAACGACTTGCTTATACTTTTGCTTTCATGCTTAAGTTTACACGCTCATCTAAAATTGATGGTGTTGAGAGTGACATTTTTCAGGAAATGTAAGGACTAGTATTTGCGATAACAGTTCCATTTATCTGTTTGGAAGACCTTAGTAGAGCAAGTTCTAAGGACTTTACCTGCACACACAGCGGTGTTTTCCCACTTTATGGCAATTTTCTCTCTGTACAGACCCCCTGTATCTCACGTTCAGAACCTCTGAATGGAGAAGACCTAAGCCTTCTACTGTTGACATCGGCACAGTAAGGCAACACACTTAATAGACTAGAAAAGGATGGTAAATAAAATCAAATCAAGCAAGAGTGGTAGTAATGAAATTCATAGCTCACAGAGCTCATGAAGTTTAGTATCCATTTTTTGGGGGGGTTTACATTAAGAAGCATTGCATTTGTCTCCCCAACATCCATTTGTTTGTGTATTTGAACTTTGAAACAAATGGCATGCCTTTTTTGCCAGAGGTTTCCAGTGCAACATTTTAATTAGCTATTTGGCAAAGGTTGTTGTGCTAGCTTTTGGCTGGACTATGACCATGGAGATGGGAGCAATAGTCTTCCCAAGAACTGTTCATTTTGTGAACAGGTAGTCTTGGCACGTATGTTCATAGAAGTTTAGTGAAGTTTAGTTTAATTGATGTTTAGTAAATTATACCTATATGTAGTGGAATTGTGGTCAAGATTTGTACTGCATGATCTTTTATGGAGGTGAAGAATAATGATGGTGGAAGAGACAGAGGTGTGTGGTGTTGGAGCTTGGAAAGAAAAATACCAGCACTCTAGAAACAGGTTGAGATGAGTGTATGCAAAGCCCCTACAAGCGATAGCAGCCTCAGCAGAATATTCCGTATGTTAGAGCTAGTATTCTGTGATGTCAAATAGTTGATAGTTGAGATTTGGAGAGGGAGAGGTTTTGAGTTATGTGGAGTTTGGTATATAGTTAAAGAGAATTCAATAATGTGGTAGAGAAAGGTGCAGAGAATGGAAAGTAGATTGCTGGTGTCAGCAGTCTAGGACAAACACAGGTGGGAATGAATCTGGAAGTAGGTTTGGGTAGATTTCTAATTAAGCTAGAATTATACTTGCAGACAGAAAAAGTAGACGAGAAGAAGAATTGTATACTGGAAGAGATGTTTCGGGGCTTGTGGGGAATTGAGATTAAGAGTGCCAATTAACAAGACAACTCAGAAGTAATCATTGGAGTATGATGGAGATATAAAAATTGATGAGCAGGTGGGAGGACAAAAGGTGTGGTGAGAAATGAATAATTAGAAATGTATTAGGTACATTATGTAATTAAGCTAAAAATTCATCTTTGGTGCCAGGATGGTTGTATGATTTTCCATTGACTTGCAGGAAGTCTGGTTCAGGTGTCTAGTGGAGGAGTAATACAGCTTGTCTCCCATACAAGACCTAGGGAACTCTAGTTCATTTGCAGGTCAGTTTTGATTAAAATCATGGTCTATACAGATGAGATGGGAATATAAAGGGTTAAATTCCAGTCAGATAAGTGAACATTGTTGATCCCATGTCTGGATTTGATGATGGAGGGTAAGTTGTTGTTTCCTCTCACTGGATTATGTGCTTGGAGTTGTAGATTAGCTGCATTTCTGTACATCAGGTGAACTGCTCACAGCAGGAATCTAGAAGCTCTAGAGTTAATGCTTTGTCTCCAGCAGATGTGTACTAAGCTGTAGTGATATTAAAGTGTCTCTGTGAAGCCCATCATCAGGTGTTTCGTCCCATCTCTGGCCAACTCTGGTTAACTCTCATGCTAGACTTAGAAGCCAGAATCTGTGAATGGAGAAGACCTAAGCCTTCTACTGTTGACATCGGCACAGTAAGGCAACACACTTAGTAGACTAGAAAAGGATGGTAAATAAAATCAAATCAAGCAAGAAAATACCCATGTCAAATAGATACCGTTCTGCAAAAGGACAAAGTCACAGAACAGAATTAGGATTCAAGATGGTATCAAAAGGCATGTTTAGTTTGAAACACATGAAAATTAGCAATCGCTGCATTTATGTCTACACAATTGTGTGGATCTTGTAAATGGCTAGTTTCTCCATGAAGTAAGCTAGCTATATACTTCCATTGCCTTCGCAGTCAGGCCACTATTTTGGAGAATCTGGAAAGCCAAATGAATGTAGTAGTATCAACAAAAGCGTTGGCAAGCCAGGGCGCTTCTGAATCTGGAAGTAGGTTTGGGTAGATTTCTAATTAAGCTAGAATTATACTTGCAGACAGAAAAAGTAGACGAGAAGAAGAATTGTATACTGGAAGAGATGTTTCGGGGCTTGTGGGGAATTGAGATTAAGAGTGCCAATTAACAAGACAACTCAGAAGTAATCATTGGAGTATGATGGAGATATAAAAATTGATGAGCAGGTGGGAGGACAAAAGGTGTGGTGAGAAATGAATAATTAGAAATGTATTAGGTACATTATGTAATTAAGCTAAAAATTCATCTTTGGTGCCAGGATGGTTGTATGATTTTCCATTGACCTGCAGGAAGTCTGGTTCAGCTGTCTAGTGGAGGAGTAATACAGCTTGTCTCCCATACAAGACCTAGGGAACTCTAGTTCATTTGCAGTCAGTTTTGATTAAAATCATGGTCTATACAGATGAGATGGGAATATAAAGGGTTAAATTCCAGTCAGATAAGTGAACATTGTTGATCCCATGTCTGGATTTGATGATGGAGGGTAAGTTGTTGTTTCCTCTCACTGGATTATGTGCTTGGAGTTGTAGATTAGCTGCATTTCTGTACATCAGGTGAACTGCTCACAGCAGGAATCTAGAATCTCTAGAGTTAATGCTTTGTCTCCAGCAGATGTGTACTAAGCTGTAGTGATATTAAAGTGTCTCTGTGAAGCCCATCATCAGGTGTTTCGTCCCATCTCTGGCCAACTCTGGTTAACTCTCATGCTAGACTTAGAAGCCAGAATCTGTGAATGGAGAAGACCTAAGCCTTCTACTGTTGACATCGGCACAGTAAGGCAACACACTTAGTAGACTAGAAAAGGATGGTAAATAAAATAAAATCAAGCAAGAAAATACCCATGTCAAATAGATACCGTTCTGCAAAAGGACAAAGTCACAGAACAGAATTAGGATTCAAGATGGTATCAAAAGTCATGTTTACTTTGAAACACATGAAAATTAGCAATCGCTGCATTATGTCTACACAATTGTGTGGATCTTGTAAATGGCTAGTTTCTCCATGAAGTAAGCTAGCTATATACTTCCATTGCCTTCGCAGTCTGGCCACTATTTTGGAGAATCTGGAAAGCCAAATGAATGTAGTAGTATCAACAAAAGCGCTGGCAAGCCAAGGCGCTGTGGCTTAGCTGGTTAAAGCGCCTGTCTTGTAAACAGGAGATCCTGAGTTCGACTCTCAGCAGTGCCTCACGTCCTTTTAAATAAAGGGGGAAAAAATGTATGTAAAACTATGGTTGCTGTCATTTTAGGGGTCTGCTCAAATGGTACTAATGAAAGTCATAGCTTACTGAGCTCATGAAGTTTGCATTGTGATCTTTGACTTCCTACCATTCTAACACAGAGTTCTTTTGATGAGCTCTACAGTTAGAGTAAGAATGACACTCAATCGCCCTTTTAACTAGGTCTTTGCATTTTTTTTGTTTTTCACGACAACTTTTTAGGATCCAATTTGTCACAAACGTCCATTTACTGGCGCTGTGGCTTAGTTGGTTAAAGCGCCTGTCTAGTAAACAGGAGATCCTGAGTTCGACTCTCAGCAGTGCCTAGTGCGATTTTTCCAAGTGTCTCGAAATGGTTGCCTGCCAAATGTAATGGAGCAGCTCATAAGTGCCATCTGAAGCTGCATTGCTCCAGAAAATGAAAGCTGCTGTGCAACATGGTGCTGTGGGAATTTTAGGCAGAGCATTTTTTTAATTATTATTGTTGTGAAAACCATAGCGACATGTTGAAATGAAAAACGACTTGCTTATACTTTTGCTTTCATGCTTAAGTTTACACGCTCATCTAAAATTGATGGTGTTGAGAGTGACATTTTTCAGGAAATGTAAGGACTAGTATTTGCGATAACAGTTCCATTTATCTGTTTGGAAGACCTTAGTAGAGCAAGTTCTAAGGACTTTACCTGCACACACAGCGGTGTTTTCCCACTTTATGGCAATTTTCTCTCTGTACAGACCCCCTGTATCTCACGTTCAGAACCTCTGAATGGAGAAGACCTAAGCCTTCTACTGTTGACATCGGCACAGTAAGGCTACACACTTAATAGAATAGAAAAGGATGGTAAATAAAATCAAATCAAGCAAGAGTGGTAGTAATGAAATTCATAGCTCACAGAGCTCATGAAGTTTAGTATCCATTTTTTTGGGGGGTTTACATTAAGAAGCATTGCATTTGTCTCCCCAACATCCATTTGTTTGTGTATTTGAACTTTGAAACAAATGGCATGCCTTTTTTGCCAGAGGTTTCCAGTGCAACATTTTAATTAGCTATTTGGCAAAGGTTGTTGTGCTAGCTTTTGGCTGGACTATGACCATGGAGATGGGAGCAATAGTCTTCCCAAGAACTGTTCATTTTGTGAACAGGTAGTCTTGGCACGTATGTTCATAGAAGTTTAGTGAAGTTTAGTTTAATTGATGTTTAGTAAATTATACCTATATGTAGTGGAATTGTGGTCAAGATTTGTACTGCATGATCTTTTATGGAGGTGAAGAATAATGATGGTGGAAGAGACAGAGGTGTGTGGTGTTGGAGCTTGGAAAGAAAAATACCAGCACTCTAGAAACAGGTTGAGATGAGTGTATGCAAAGCCCCTACAAGCGATAGCAGCCTCAGCAGAATATTCCGTATGTTAGAGCTAGTATTCTGTGATGTCAAATAGTTGATAGTTGAGATTTGGAGAGGGAGAGGTTTTGAGTTATGTGGAGTTTGGTATATAGTTAAAGAGAATTCAATAATGTGGTAGAGAAAGGTGCAGAGAATGGAAAGTAGATTGCTGGTGTCAGCAGTCTAGGACAAACACAGGTGGGAATGAATCTGGAAGTAGGTTTGGGTAGATTTCTAATTAAGCTAGAATTATACTTGCAGACAGAAAAAGTAGACGAGAAGAAGAATTGTATACTGGAAGAGATGTTTCGGGGCTTGTGGGGAATTGAGATTAAGAGTGCCAATTAACAAGACAACTCAGAAGTAATCATTGGAGTATGATGGAGATATAAAAATTGATGAGCAGGTGGGAGGACAAAAGGTGTGGTGAGAAATGAATAATTAGAAATGTATTAGGTACATTATGTAATTAAGCTAAAAATTCATCTTTGGTGCCAGGATGGTTGTATGATTTTCCATTGACTTGCAGGAAGTCTGGTTCAGGTGTCTAGTGGAGGAGTAATACAGCTTGTCTCCCATACAAGACCTAGGAACTCTAGTTCATTTGCAGTCAGTTTTGATTAAAATCATGGTCTATACAGATGAGATGGGAATATAAAGGGTTAAATTCAGTCAGATAAGTGAACATTGTTGATCCCATGTCTGGATTTGATGATGGAGGGTAAGTTGTTGTTTCCTCTCACTGAATTATGTGCTTGGAGTTGTAGATTAGCTGCATTTCTGTACATCAGGTGAACTGCTCACAGCAGGAATCTAGAAGCTCTAGAGTTAATGCTTTGTCTCCAGCAGATGTGTACTAAGCTGTAGTGATATTAAAGTGTCTCTGTGAAGCCCATCATCAGGTGTTTCGTCCCATCTCTGGCCAACTCTGGTTAACTCTCATGCTAGACTTAGAAGCCAGAATCTGTGAATGGAGAAGACCTAAGCCTTCTACTGTTGACATCGGCACAGTAAGGCAACACACTTAGTAGACTAGAAAAGGATGGTAAATAAAATCAAATCAAGCAAGAAAATACCCATGTCAAATAGATACCGTTCTGCAAAAGGACAAAGTCACAGAACAGAATTAGGATTCAAGATGGTATCAAAAGGCATGTTTAGTTTGAAACACATGAAAATTAGCAATCGCTGCATTTATGTCTACACAATTGTGTGGATCTTGTAAATGGCTAGTTTCTCCATGAAGTAAGCTAGCTATATACTTCCATTGACTTCGCAGTCTGGCCACTATTTTGGAGAATCTGGAAAGCCAAATGAATGTAGTAGTATCAACAAAAGCGCTGGCAAACCAAGGCGCTGTGGCTTAGCTGGTTAAAGCGCCTGTCTTGTAAACAGGAGATCCTGAGTTTGACTTTCAGCAGTGCCTCACGTCTTTTTAAATAAAGGGGGAAAAAATGTATGTAAAACTATGGTTGCTGTCATTTTAGGGGTCTGCTCAAATGGTACTAATGAAAGTCATAGCTTACTGAGCTCATGAAGTTTGCATTGTGACCTTTGACTTCCTACCATTCTAACACAGAGTTCTTTTGATGAGCTCTACAGTTAGAGTAAGAATGACACTCAATCGCCCTTTTAACTAGGTCTTTGCAGTTTTTTTGTTTTTCACGACAACTTTTTAGGATCCAATTTGTCACAAACATCCATCTACTGGCGCTGTGGCTTAGTTGGTTAAAGCGCCTGTTTAGTAAACAGGAGATCCTGAGTTCGACTCTCAGCAGTGCCTGGTGCGATTTTCCAAGTACCTCGAAATGGTTGCCTGCCAAATGTAATGGAGCAGCTCATAAGTGCCATCTGAAGCTGCATTGCTCCAGAAAGTGAAAGCTGCTGTGCAACATGGTGCTGTGGGAATTTTAGGCAAAGCATTTTTTTAATTATTATTGTTGTGAAAACCATAGCGACATGTTGAAATGAAAAACGACTTGCTTATACTTTTGCTTTCATGCTTAAGTTTACACGCTCATCTAAAATTGATGGTGTTGAGAGTGACATTTTTCAGGAAATGTAAGGACTAGTATTTGCGATAACAGTTCCATTTATCTGTTTGGAAGACCTTAGTAGAGCAAGATCTAAGGACTTTACCTGCACACACAGCGGTGTTTTCCCACTTTATGGCAATTTTCTCTCTGTACAGACCCCCTGTATCTTCACGTTCAGAACCTCTGAATGGAGAAGACTAAGCCTTCTACTGTTGACATCGGCACAGTAAGGCAACACACTTAATAGACTAGAAAAGGATGGTAAATAAAATCAAATCAAGCAAGAGTGGTAGTAATGAAATTCATAGCTCACAGAGCTCATGAAGTTTAGTATCCATTTTTTGGGGGGGTTTACATTAAGAAGCATTGCATTTGTCTCCCCAACATCCATTTGTTTGTGTATTTGAACTTTGAAACAAATGGCATGCCTTTTTTGCCAGAGGTTTCCAGTGCAACATTTTAATTAGCTATTTGGCAAAGGTTGTTGTGCTAGCTTTTGGCTGGACTATGACCATGGAGATGGGAGCAATAGTCTTCCCAAGAACTGTTCATTTTGTGAACAGGTAGTCTTGGCACGTATGTTCATAGAAGTTTAGTGAAGTTTAGTTTAATTGATGTTTAGTAAATTATACCTATATGTAGTGGAATTGTGGTCAAGATTTGTACTGCATGATCTTTTATGGAGGTGAAGAATAATGATGGTGGAAGAGACAGAGGTGTGTGGTGTTGGAGCTTGGAAAGAAAAATACCAGCACTCTAGAAACAGGTTGAGATGAGTGTATGCAAAGCCCCTACAAGCGATAGCAGCCTCAGCAGAATATTCCGTATGTTAGAGCTAGTATTCTGTGATGTCAAATAGTTGATAGTTGAGATTTGGAGAGGGAGAGGTTTTGAGTTATGTGGAGTTTGGTATATAGTTAAAGAGAATTCAATATGTGGTAGAGAAAGGTGCAGAGAATGGAAAGTAGATTGCTGGTGTCAGCAGTCTAGGACAAACACAGGTGGGAATGAATCTGGAAGTAGGTTTGGGTAGATTTCTAATTAAGCTAGAATTATACTTGCAGACAGAAAAAGTAGACGAGAAGAAGAATTGTATACTGGAAGAGATGTTTCGGGGCTTGTGGGGAATTGAGATTAAGAGTGCCAATTAACAAGACAACTCAGAAGTAATCATTGGAGTATGATGGAGATATAAAAATTGATGAGCAGGTGGGAGGACAAAAGGTGTGGTGAGAAATGAATAATTAGAAATGTATTAGGTACATTATGTAATTAAGCTAAAAATTCATCTTTGGTGCCAGGATGGTTGTATGATTTTCCATTGACTTGCAGGAAGTCTGGTTCAGGTGTCTAGTGGAGGAGTAATACAGCTTGTCTCCCATACAAGACCTAGGGAACTCTAGTTCATTTGCAGTCAGTTTTGATTAAAATCATGGTCTATACAGATGAGATGGGAATATAAAGGGTTAAATTCCAGTCAGATAAGTGAACATTGTTGATCCCATGTCTGGATTTGATGATGGAGGGTAAGTTGTTGTTTCCTCTCACTGGATTATGTGCTTGGAGTTGTAGATTAGCTGCATTTCTGTACATCAGGTGAACTTGCTCACAGCAGGAATCTAGAAGCTCTAGAGTTAATGCTTTGTCTCCAGCAGATGTGTACTAAGCTGTAGTGATATTAAAGTGTCTCTGTGAAGCCCATCATCAGGTGTTTCGTCCCATCTCTGGCCAACTCTGGTTAACTCTCATGCTAGACTTAGAAGCCAGAATCTGTGAATGGAGAAGACCTAAGCCTTCTACTGTTGACATCGGCACAGTAAGGCAACACACTTAGTAGACTAGAAAAGGATGGTAAATAAAATCAAATCAAGCAAGAAAATACCCATGTCAAATAGATACCGTTCTGCAAAAGGACAAAGTCACAGAACAGAATTAGGATTCAAGATGGTATCAAAAGGCATGTTTAGTTTGAAACACATGAAAATTAGCAATCGCTGCATTTATGTCTACACAATTGTGTGGATCTTGTAAATGGCTAGTTTCTCCATGAAGTAAGCTAGCTATATACTTCCATTGCCTTCGCAGTCTGGCCACTATTTTGGAGAATCTGGAAAGCCAAATTAATGTAGTAGTATCAACAAAAGCACTGGTAAGCCAAGGCACTGTGGCTTAGCTGGTTAAAACGCCTGTCTTGTAAACAGGAGATCCTGAGTTTGACTTTCAGCAGTGCCTCACGTCTTTTTAAATAAAGGGGGAAAAAATGTATGTAAAACTATGGTTGCTGTCATTTTAGGGGTCTGCTCAAATGGTACTAATGAAAGTCATAGCTTACTGAGCTCATGAAGTTTGCATTGTGACCTTTGACTTCCTACCATTCTAACACAGAGTTCTTTTGATGAGCTCTACAGTTAGAGTAAGAATGACACTCAATCGCCCTTTTAACTAGGTCTTTGCATTTTTTTGGTTTTTCACGACAACTTTTTAGGATCCAATTTGTCACAAACATCCATCTACTGGCGCTGTGGCTTAGTTGGTTAAAGCGCCTGTCTAGTAAACAGGAGATCCTGAGTTCGACTCTCAGCAGTGCCTGGTGCGATTTTTCCAAGTACCTCGAAATGGTTGCCTGCCAAATGTAATGAAACAAGCTCATAAGTGCCATCTGAAGCTGCATTGCTCCAGAAAGTGAAAGCTGCTGTGCAACATGGTGCTGTGGGAATTTTAGGCAGAGCATTTTTTAATTGTTATTGTTGTGAAAACCATAGCGACATGTTGAAATGAAAAACGACTTGCTTATACTTTGCTTTCATGCTTAAGTTTACACGCTCATCTAAAATTGATGGTGTTGAGAGTGACATTTTTCAGGAAATGTAAGGACTAGTATTTGCGATAACAGTTCCATTTATCTGTTTGGAAGACCTTAGTAGAGCAAGTTCTAAGGACTTTACCTGCACACACAGCGGTGTTTTCCCACTTTATGGCAATTTTCTCTCTGTACAGACCCCCTGTATCTCACGTTCAGAACCTCTGAATGGAGAAGACCTAAGCCTTCTACTGTTGACATCGGCACAGTAAGGCAACACACTTAATAGACTAGAAAAGGATGGTAAATAAAATCAAATCAAGCAAGAGTGGTAGTAATGAAATTCATAGCTCACAGAGCTCATGAAGTTTAGTATGCATTTTTTGGG